>JAOXYD010215009.1:0-19745 GCA_028565735.1 Pinacopodium congolense
TGCTAGAAGACAATGAAATTAATGAATATCACGCCAAGTTTGAAATTTGCAAGATACCAAGCTGAAATTTTTGTCTTGGAGTTCAACGGCACCTTGCCTCCCTATAATGGCACCCTCATAGGGTGCCGTTATAGCCCGACTTCTGGAGGGTTATACGGTCCCTTGTTCTTCAACAACGACACCCTCTCCTAGGGTTGTTAGTGGACAGCAACCAGAGGTGTTCTTTGATGTTTTTGCTCCAATCTTCAACATTAAGCTCCATTATGCAAATCAAACATAACAAGGCATCAATTTAACAATTAAACACTAAATTAGGGGTCATAATTCAACAAATTAACCATGAAAATCATATCAATTTGACCCCTATCAGCTCAAAATCAGAAGAAGGTTCATAAGATAGCCTAGAGTATGATAATTCAAGATTACATGGAAAAGAAGGCAATTAACACGGAGTAAATGATCATTCAAAATGAGATGGATTTTTCCATGCATAATCATGATAAGAGGAAAAAATATCACAAATATAGGAGTCATGATATGTATCGTGGTTTGCACATCTAACTTCTTCTAGCTCATACCATTGGCGATCGTGCCAATAGTCATCTTGGCTCCACATCCTTGTAATGTCGAAAGCTAAACACTACAAGATGCCACAACACACCAACTAAAAAGAAAAAAAGCATAGAAAAGAAATAATACAAGAAAAAGCAAACCACACAAAATCCCAATAATACCTTGGGCCCATTTCTTTATTACTGTCTTTTTATTGATTTTTGCTTTGTTTTTTCCATTTTTTTGTTTTTTTATCTTATTTATGTTAATTCTTTTTGTATCCAGAAGTTTTCATTTTTTATCTTTATAATAATAGAAATAACAGTACCCCTTAACTCCCTGCAGATTTGAACCCAACTCACCTTAACTACATAGTTAGGTTTATTATTTGATAGCTTGTGACAACTCATCAAAACTTTGCCACCGTTTTCGTCAATCTGGCGAGTGTTATTTGTTGTTCCATGTGTTTTTTTTTTTTTTACTGATCTTTAATGCTCTTCCATAACTTTTTTCATTTCCCACTACTTCTAAACATACATTTGTTTGTAGAGATTTGCAAAGGAAAACAGACAATCTTTACTTTCTCTGCCTAACCCTTTCTTTTTTCTCTAATTGTAGGTTGAACTAGATTTCATCAATGAGAGCGAGCAAGCAATACAAAACTTCTAGAAAGTGGTAATTCCACATTCATTGACGAAGAATTTGAAATAAGTTCAAAAGTTTTCACTGAGAAGGAAGAAATAGAACAGGTCATAGAGCATAATCAAAGGACATTAAAGGAGGTTGCAACTCCTACTTTCAATCGTAACTTAATTTGCATTAATTATTCAGATGATGAGCCTTAAGTTGAGATTACACTTGGATTAATTCTTGCCTTACCTACTTTTACAGGTTTTTAAGACGTCAATGCTTTAGGATCAAGGTACATCACTTACCCCAACAAGTTCTTGAAGGAGTTCCACATTGCATGCTCTTGTATGAAGTCAGTAGGAGGCACAGTCAAGCAACTAAAAGAAAAAATATTTCCCTTTCCCTTTGCCCACTTGATCAGTCAATACTTAAGAGCAAATACAGTAAGTTTTCTTAGAGAAGTAATTCCCTGCTTTTACAGCCACTAATATAAGGAAGGAGACCTATGGTATCAGGTAGGATACAAGGGGAGTCAATACATAAGTACTAGGAGAACTTCAGGAAGCTCTATAATAGTTGTGAAAACCATCAAATAAGTGAGAAATTACTAATTCAATATTTTTATGAGGGTTTGCTTCCTTTAGACAAGAATATGATTGATTCTGCGAGCGGTGGAGCTTTGGTTAATATAACTTTGGAGGATGTGAAGAACATGATAGCAACAATGGCAGCCAACTCTCAGTATTAGGAGAGCTGCAACAATAACTTATCCTTAACAAAGAAAGTAAAGGAAGTTTCCATTTTCAAGCTGGAGTAGAAAGTCACCAACTTAACATCTTTGATTCAGAAAGTAGTGATGGGCAAGGGACCCATGAAAGTAAGTAGTATTTATGCTTTAGCTAATCATACTACTAATACCTATCCTTTTTTACATAATGAATAGTGAGGTTAATGTGGTTGGTAGGTTACACGGCTAATAGAGAAGGTATGATCCTTTCATTCCCACTTAAAATCTGAGGTAAAAGGAGCAACCTAACTTAAGGCATGGCATCCAACAACAAGGAAGTAGCTCCAATGTTCACCCACCTACTTTTTAATAAAATGACAAAGATTTTATGCACCACCAGGTTTCAACAATGCCAACCATAGTTTTAAGCAAGGCCATATCATCCGCCACCTCTATAACCATAAGGAAGTATGTCTTTAGTAGAAATTATGAAGAGTTTATCTATTAACACTCTTAAATTTTAGTAGGAAGCGAGGAGTGGTTTAAGAATTTGGAAAACTAGGTGATTCAATTGGCTGGTGTAGTAGGTTAGCTGCAGGCTCAAAGCTTAACGTGGCTTCCTATCCATCCTTAGAGGAACCCAAGAGGTAATGCTTCCATCATAACTTTGAGAAGTGGTAAAGAGGTCAAAGGGACAACAAAGACAAAGGAGAAGCAAGCAGAAAAAAGATAAAACTGAGCTTGTAAAGAACAAGGAGCACAAACCTCATTAGGTAAGTTCCACACAATTTATTATAACTCATTCATTTCTTGTTCCATTTCCTTATAATTTCACCACGACCAAAAAGGGGAGAAAGAGAAAGAGGTATTGGAGGTATTTTGCAATGTGCAAGTTAGTACACCTATGTTAGAAACAATCAAGCAAGTTTTGTGATACACCAAGTTTTTAAAGGAGCTGTGCACTAACAAATGGAAGCTAAAGTGAGACAATAGGATTAGTATGGGAGGTAACGTGTCGGAAATCCTACAAAGAGAGCTCTCTGCCGAGTGCAAGGATACATATATTTTTTCCATTCCATGTAAGATAGATAACACCAGGTATGAGAGGTGCATGTTAGATTTAGGAGCTTCCATCTAAGTCATGCCCTTGTCTCCTTTCAAAGTTCTTAATCTTGTTTCAATAAAAGATACCCTTCTTATCATTAAAGTAGTTGCTTGGTCTTACAGATACCCCAAAAAGGGATGTTGAGGATGATTTAATGCAAGTAAAAGAGTTTACTTTCCCAACGTATTTTTACATGTTAGACATATAGGATGAGTACTCCTCCAGTCCTTCAACAATCTTATTAGGCCAACCATTTTTTAAGACATCTCAAACAAAATCAAATGTTCATAATGTCGTGTTGACTATAGAGCTCGAAGGAGAGGTCATTCATTTTAACATCTTTGACTCTATGCGCTGTCCATCAGATTGCGAGTCTATGGCTAAGGTAGATATTCTTGACTCTTTGATAAAACATTGATTTTTTCTTTTTCTAAGAGATTACTTCAATGGATAAATAAATGTATGATTATTTACAACGGACATTTGTGTTTAGAGAGAACCTAAAAGAGGCAATCAGGGCCCTTGAGATCATTCTTTAACCTTTTGGTTGATATATCCCTCACTTTCTAGAGTTCCCTATTAATACTAACTGTTTGCCTCCCTTTTATTAATGCAGGCTCCGAAAGTGGAATTGAATCCCTTACCAAATCACGTTAAGAAACAATAGCACCCTTCCCATGATCATAGCAACTGACCTAACGAAAGTGAAAAAAGGAAGCTTATACGAGTGTTGCTCTAGTACAAAATGACATTAGGATGGATAATCATAAACATAAAAGGTATTAGTACTTATTTGTGTACGCACATAATATTTCTTGAAGAAGGTGCGTCCCCAGTCCATCAAGACCCACAAACCATGGAGGTGGTGAATAAGGTAGAGATGAAGTTACTCGATGTGCATGTCATAAACCCCATCTCATTCCACAAGTGGGAAAGTCCTTTTGCAAGTGATTCCAAAGAAGTCAAGCATTACAGTTGTAAATAATAAGGGTGGAGAGATGATCCTGACTCATGTACAAAATAGATGGTGAGTTTTTGTGGATTATCACAAAACTCAACTTGATGAGTAGAAAGGACCATTTTCCTTTACCATTTATTGGTCAGATGTTATGGCATCTTGCAGGTCATCCTCACTAATTTTTTCGTATTATTTATTCAAGTTACATTTAGGTACCAATCACTTTGGAGGACCAGGACGATCATTACATGCCTATACGGGACCTTTTCTTATCAATGGATGCCATTAGGCTTCTCAAATGCCACTGTGACCTTCCAAATATGCATGGGAAGTATTTTTTCTAAGTACCTTAATAAAATTATTGAAGTTTTTATGGATGATTTTACCGTGCATGGGAATTTATTTTAATAATGATTAGATTACCTCATTTTATTACTTAGGAGATGTCTTAAAACTAACCTTGTTTTCAATTATGAAAAGTGTCATTTTATGGTTTAACAAAGGATGGTTTAGGGTAAGTAATTTCTACTAAAGGTATTGAGGTTGATAAAGCTAAGTTAGACCTTGTATATTCTTTAACTTACCCCCTTTTGTGTGTAAGGTTCATTCTTTTCTTGCCTATGTAGAGTTTTATCACAGGTTCATTCAATACTTTTCCAAAGTTGCACAGTCATTGTGTAGGTTACTTCACAAGGACAAGCAGTTTGTTTCTAATGAGTAGTACAAAATGGTGTTCGAGGTCTTGAAGAAGAATTTGGTCACTGCACCCATCTAATAATCTCTAGATTAGAGTGTTCCATGTAAACTCATGTGCAATGCCTCTAATCACACTATTAAAGTGATTCTAGGCTAACGAGTGGAGCGTTTACCCTATTTCATTTACTATGCTTGAAAGACCCTAAATTTGGCCCAAGCAAACAACACCACCACAAAAAAAGAACTTCTTACTTAAGTTTTTTATTTGGATAAGTTCAGATCTTATTTTTGGATACTAAGATTATTGTTTATTATGATCATATAGCTTTAAAGTATATGCTGGAAAATAAGGAGGCTAAGCTAGGAAAAAATTGATTGATACTCCTACTTCTATAATTTGATGTCAAGATCAAGGATAAGAGAGGGTCAGAAAATAGAGTAACAGATCATTTGAGCCACTTAGTGGAGCCTGGCACAGATACAAGCCTAATTAGTGAAAACTTTTTAGATGATCAGATGCACAAAGTATAACTAATAGCTCCTTGGTATGCTAACATAGTAAATTTCTTAGTTACTCATCAGTTTCCTCCATGTTTCACTAAGACATAAAAGGAGATGATAAAGAGCCAAGCCAAGTTTTGTGTATGGGATGATCCTTACATATAGCGACATTGTGCAGATCAAGTCATTATAAGGTGTGTACTTGATTGTGATTCTCTTTCCATTAACACATTATGTTATTCTTATACATGTTAAGGCCACTTTGGACCAAAGTAGACAGCTCACACGGTTTTAAAATGCAAGTTTTATTGTCCATCTCTATTTTGAGATGCATTTGATTTCTACAAGGTTTGTGATGATTGCTAGTGCACCGATACATTCGGTTCTGATGGGGAAAAGCCTCAAACCCCCATATTGAGTTGTAAGATTTTTTCTAATTATACCATGGATTTCATGGGTCACTTTCCTTCTTCATTTTCATTTCAATATATTCTGATTGTGATTTATTATGTTTTGAAATGGAATTTTCAACTAGTTTTAGATTTTTTTTAAATCTAGTTTTTTTCTCTAGTTTTGTAGTTCCAAAGGCTATCTCAGTGACAAGGGGACTCATTTTTGTAGCCAGATTATTAAGGCTCTCTTAAAGAAATACTAGGTGTTGCATTGAGCTTCTACGGCCTACCACCTTCAGACAATTGGGAAATCTGAGGTATCCCACCACGAGATCGAATCCATCTTTGAAATGATGGTGCTTCTAATAAAAAGGGTTGGAGTCTGCGACTAAATGATGCCTTATGTGCCTATAGAATAACATACAATACTCTAATTAGAATGTCACCATACCACATCGTCTTTGGGAAATTGTGCTTTCTTCTAGTAGAGCTCAAACACAAGGTTTATTGGACAGTCAAATAGTGCAACATGGAGTTGAAGGCAGTTGATGCCTATAGGCAACTACAATTATAAGGGCTCGATGAGTTATTCCACGAGGCATTTGAGAATGCTCAGATCTACTAAGAGAAGACAAAGGGATTTCATGATCATAGCATTTCAAGGAAGACCTTTGCGGTGGGGCAACAAGCTCTTTTGTATCATTTCCTTCTCAAGCTCTTTTTAGGTAAGTTACGTTCTCAATGGACAGGTCCACTTAAGGTTACTTGGGTATATCTCCATCTAACAGTGGAGATCAAGAGTGCCAAGGCGAGCAAAGAGTCCAAGGTGAATGGACATCAGCTGAAGCCTTACTTCAGGGATTTCAAGTGAAGAACTTGACGGTGATAGAGCTTGAAGTTTCACATTACATTGATGGATGAGGATTAGCAGGGGTCGAACTTGTGACCTTAAAGTAGCGCTTGTTAGGAGGCATTAGAGGCATCTAACTACGTTACTTCTTCTTTATACTCTAAGGTCCACTCTCCTCTATGGACATCGCCCTTCCATAAGGATTATCTCCCTAGTTGATTGAACAATATGTGTGGAGAGTTGTCATCCATCTCATCAACCCCCAACTTCAGCTTACTCAGCCATAACTTTTTCATCAATTCAACACCCTGTGACTCGTCCTCTTTATTCTCTTCTTTAGCCTACAAATTTTTAGGGAAAGGAAGCAAAACTTGATTGGCAATAATAGAAGGTGTATGACTTACATTAGGAGGTGTTAGATCCTCCTCCATTTCTCAAACTGATAAATCTTCCTCTCCTAGCTACTCTTACTCTTTCTTTAACTATTTTAGATGCTTTTAGTGGTCTTCACTCTTTAATGAAACTTCACACATCTCCTCCCAAGGATCTCTCGTTTTGGCTAAGAATGCTTTAAGAGACTTGGGCTTCTATGCTCACTATTACATATGCTAATTGGCTCACTTAATCTTCTAAATATCTTCAACAACTCCTCATTTCATGCTAGAATTAAAGAGTGCTTGTCAGCAAACTCTCTACAATCTCCTCAAATGACTTCCCCTCAGCTTGTGTTGGTGTTGGTGGAGGTAGAGTCGTGGGTTAATAGTGTCATTGACTCTTGTAGCATGGTCATAGAGAATTGAAGCAATACTTCTACATTTCCTAGCAGATAGGAAACACTCAAGGATAATAACCCACGAGTTAGAAGACATTGTAAAACCTAGCTTCTTCTTCATCTCTCCTTGCTTGCGCCATTAAGGATGTGAGATTTGACAATTGCTACTCTAACTTCGATGTAGCAAGAAGTTCAAATTCATCATCAAAATAATGAAAGTATGAAGGATCAAGGTTAAAAGCATGATGGTAATGAGCCAATGCCATTAAAAATTATTAGAATTGGTAAAAAAAATTGTGAAACTAAAGAAAAAAGAAAAAAATATGAAAATGATAAAAAAAAGAAAAATAAAATCAACATAAGAATTAGTTAAAGCATAATCACTAGTTCCCCAACAATAATACTAGAAATTTGGTCGATATGTCGCTAACCATTAAATGATAAATTACCTAACTAACCTAACTAATTATGTAATAAGGTAAGTCAAGGTCAATCCCACTAAGGAATGACTAAGTAAGGACATGATCTCACAAGCTCACAGCCTTAAGAATTGGAATCCTAAACAAATTGATTAAGTTTACGTATAAAATTAATTAACCTATCGCTATTTATGGATTTCATCAATGAAAATTATGGATTAAAAGCTAAATCATAGCAATTGAGCTAGAGATTAAACTAAGGATGGCCAATCCTCTAAATTAGTCCCTAATTCATGGAATTAATTTCAAATAACAATTTAATCCTAGCATAAACCACAATCCCCATTAAATACTCATTCAAATTCTTACAATTATCATCCATAAATCAATCAAATAACTACATATCCACTTTAAAATTTATCTAACTTTCTGAAAATAAACAAAACCTAATAATATGAAATTAAATATACCTAAATTGAAATTTTAGAGAACATAAGGAAAATAAAGAGGTAAAAGATGGAAATTTAAGAAACTACCATTAAACTATAAAAAAAAGCCAAGATTCAATAACATTCAACAAACCAAAATGAAAATAAAATTGAAAAAAAATGAAACTATCGAAATAATGGCTTAAACATAAAAAAAAAAACTAGAGTTCAAGACGTAAACCAACTAATCAAAGTTATGAACATGAAAAGAGCACAAAAATAACCCTAAAATTATGAAAATAGGGAGAAAAGGTGGTTGCTCAAGCGGGGGACCAGAAAAGGCTAGAAATGACCTCTCTTCTACTATTTACATGTCCTCCCAAGGTTTAGAAATGTTTTGGAGGGTAAGTGGAAAGTTTGTCCTTAATTTTTACATAACACATCATTTTTGGGGACTTAAAAGGATGTTGCTGGGGACATAAATGAAACCTTTTTACTTGGACTGTTTAAGTCCCAAAAAGTTTATAACTTTTTTCCATCTTTACATTTTTTGTTTTAACTCCTTTTATGAAGCTTTAATGGCTATGAAATTGGATATGTAGGTTCCTAGCATAATATTTTTGCAACGCATGAATTTTCATAACAATTTGAACTCTAGAAGCACACCTGATGCATCACCAAAGCCACCGACACCAAAACTAATGCTTGTTTGACCTTCTCTTACTCTTTCTAATTCAATTCCTCCCTAAACTTCGTCCTTTATACTTATATTTGTGTTTAATGATTAAACAAACATGTAAACTCATTGTTAACAAAAAATAAGTGTTCAAGCATAAAAAATAGGGATGAAATGACATAAAAAAGCATACGAAAACATAATATAATTTAACCTTCTCAAGGTCTAAAGTTGAAACCAATTAATTGCTAGTTTCTCTCATGTAAAAAAATAGGACGATTCTCCAATCTTGCATTGAAAATAATGGCTAACGACTATACTATTATTACTAGCCATGAAAAAAAGAATTATAAATTTGTTGCTTATCCTAAAATGCAAAACATGAATTAAAAGGATAACTTCAAAATGAGTGACCATCACTTACCTTAATTAAGGATATGAGGTTTGCCACTTGTTTCCCCTACTTGGAAATAGTAAGAGATTCAAATTCATCATCAGAAAAATTGCTAGAAATAAAAATACAAAGTACACTATTAATGAGTCATTGTCGCTTTAAATTTTCAAAATTTGAAAAAGCTACGAATAAAAAAAAATAGAAAAAAATTCATAATGACTAAACACTATGCCAAAACAAAATTACCATGCACTACACTAGTTCCTTAACAATGACGCCAAAGTTTTACTAATTTAATTTCTGACCACAAAATAATAAAATATATCACATAACCTCTTAACTATGTAGTAAGGCAAGTTAGGTTCGATCCAAAAGAGAACTCATAGTGCCTTTATCTATTTCTAATATTATGTAAAAGAAAATAAACATAAAAGAAAGCTTATAGTACGAAGAAATTGAAATAAATAGGAAGGACAACAAACGAAATTAAAATGACTAAAATAAGAAAGGAAATAACAAGGAAAAAAATAACAAAGGCCAAAAGTTAGGCAACAGATATTTTCAGGATTCATGAGTTATAATTGATCATCGAAATCATGTAAATTGTGTTATGTATAAGATATTATCCTATAGACTTAGGGACGACTTTTGTCCTTGTTCCTCCAATTTTAGCAAAATCCAATGAGATCATAAATTTACCTCTAACTAATCGATAACTTAGGACACAACCTATAGATTCTAAGGCACAATAACATTAAAAACAAGGGAATAACTAATGAAGGTGGTAATCTTATAAGCTTGGATCATGTAACCTAAAGAATCAAAACTTTAGGCTAAGTTTATTAAGTTTTAATTACAAAAGCAATTAACTTATTTCCACTTGCGGTAGTTAATAGTGACAATTATGAATCAAAATTTCAAATCTAGCTTTTGAACTAGAAATCACAAATAAGATGGCTAATCCTATAATATAATCCCTAATTCTTAGCATTTAGCCAGAGTTTCAACCTAATCCTAGCATAAAACAAAAAATCGATTCAAATCTCATAATTATATTCCATCAGTCCATCAGGTATGTTCTAACAAAAATAAAAATAAACTAACATATTGAGATTAACAATAACAACAACTAAAATTAAAGAAAAAAATAATGACAAGGTTGGAATTTAAATTTGTAATATTAAACTTTCAAAAAATAATGTTTTAACAAGTTTTAAAAGAAAACCCAAATGAAATTATAAGAAAATAAATGAAAATAAGAAAGGTAACAATGAAATCATCGAAATAGATAATATTCAACACCTAAATAACTAATCTAAGAGTAAATAAGAAAAAGAAGAAATAAAGGGCTACCAAAGTGTGAGCCAAAAACTTATAAAATCTGCTCCTTTTAGTTATTCGTATGTGATGTCTACAGTCTCGGTCGATTGTGAAGGAAAAGACATGGCTTCCCCTAAGTTTTGTGGAGAAACATTGTTTTCTGGATGTTCAATAGCCCTTAATAAGACATCGAAGGCTACCTCCAACAACCACTGTAAAAGAACAAGAATGTCACTAATAATGGTGGTTTTTTGGACCATTAATTGCCAACATTGAAGGTCTAGAATTTGCTCAATTTATTCTGCTCCATATCTTTTCCAAACTTAGTCTTTTCCATTAGTATTTGTGCCCAATGATCAAACCTTACAAGTCAAATTAATATGAACACAAATTAGGCATTTAAACATCAAAATAGGGTTAAATCACAAAAAATATGGAAATGCCATAAATTGCATTCTTATCAAATTTGCATCTCTAATTTCACGTGATCTCCTTGCCTCCATTATTCTATGCTATTGTTGTTCCTATTTTCTTGCCACTAGTCTCATAGCTTACACCATCACTAAAGACATTAAAACACTATTAGGTTGACATTTTTCTAATAACTATTATAGTCAGTCCATACATCTTTTTTTAGTTTTTAGAGTCCTCTCTGATCAATTTTGTTATCACCTATTGTTACACTTTCAAAATGCCTCAAATTTCATCATTTTGAAAAATGCCCCACCCATGAGTTCTCTCAATTTGTTTTAATAGTCAAGGAAGAACGGTTTCAAAAAAAACTTAGGGAATAATGTTGCAATGAAGCGATTCATGTCACCCAAGATCAAGTTGGAATTGAAAATTATAAGAGCATTTCATTCTCTTAGATGGGACATTTTTTCAGTTGAGTAGATCATACTACCCCACATGAGTGCATAAATTATATGGGAATATTCATAATAGAAACGAGGTGAAGTTGATGGAAATTTAATTTTTTTTTATAAAATAGTTCAAGTTAGATAACTTAGTAATACTTAATTATTTTGTTAGGGCTACCAAATGAGAGTCCAATATATTAGCAGATGAAGGTTACTTTTTTGTGATAATGTTTCATCGCACCAAACATTTGGCATTAAAGAAGCTTGATATATTCTTGGTCTTTCGCATCTATTTAATTAATTATATTATCTAACATTTAACTTGGTTATAAAGGATTGTATAATTGAAGCTATTTAAGTGTAAATTTTCTACTTAAGGCTAGTAACATCAACGAGTTATAAATGAAAAACACCTTTTTGCTTTGCCAAGTTATATATGGTTTAGCTGATCTATCAATAATTTTATAGGCTAGTCTTATAATACACCATATGTGGGGTGTGGTAAGGTTTAATTAAGCTGCCAAGACCTTACACTTTTAAAGACTACTTATGAGGGTTTTTATATATAAGTGATCTGATTTTAAAAAGATATTCCTATTAATCCTTTGACTTAGGTAGTCATGATATTTTCTATCTTGAAGAATTAAAAGTATGGAACAATTAGAGGAAGATGGAGGAACATTAGCCTAAATTAAATGGAGAAAATTAGGGATTGGATGATTTTATTGATAATGTTGAGTTCAGGACCATGCCTACTAGGATTATTGAGGCGACAATGACTAAATCACCTTTTTGAGTGGTGCAAGTAGATTAGTTTTGACATCATCTTATATTATTTTCTTGACTGATATTTATAAATTATTACTAAAAACATCAATAACAATAAGTTGAGAAAATTAGGGAATTTATTCATTACTTATGATTGGAGTCATAAGGATGGTTATATTTAATTGCAAAAGCTTTTTAAGGTCATAAGCGTCTATTTTTCTAGTTTTTAGTTATGTGATTATATCTATTAAATCATAGTTGAAGTTGAGTTAAGAAATATTAACACATTTTATTGCATTGAATTGTGTTTGAGAACTTAGTTAGCTTTCAATCTCTAATGAAGTGTTTTTGAGTTGGTATTGGGAGAAATGGCTTGAGGACAAGAAATTATTAAAGTTTAGGGGAATTTGATAAAATGTAATTTTGATAGTTTATATGATATATTGACTAATGTTTTTATTTATTTATGGACATTATCTTATCTTATAATAAGTCATTTAAATGAGTTTTTTCCGTACATTTCAAATTTGAGATTCAATTTTCAAAACAAATGAATTTTTTTTACAAAGAAAAAATATATGGAATAGTATTGGCTAAAGCTCTAGGAGGTATAAATCAATGTTTAGCTGGCTTGAATTAGCTAAATTAAGTTACAACTTAAGAATACCAACAATTTGGAGTAAAGAAATTAGTTTAAGTTATAGGTTACTTGACAGAGAAATAATATATAGATTAGATTAAATTCCAGTTGTGAAATGATAGGGTTGTTATATAAAGGTTTTTAGGCTATAGTTTTTTGTGTTTTGATTCCTATATATCTATGAATTTTTCCTATTTATGATTCTTATTTGTTAATATGCAAGTTCATGCACAGTTCAGGAGATAGGTGCAAAAAAGGTGATATTTGGACAAGTTTGGTAGAACACAAACAATGGTTTATAATGGAGCCGTTGATATCACTATAAAGTATTGTTATAGCCTCATAGGAAGGCAGAGAACCAATGTTACCGAGGAATGGCATCGTTAATCTTAGGGTGAACTATCTTTATATTAAAATTTTTTAAAAGAAAAAAAAACACCTGAAAAAGAGACAAAAGGCTGTAATCTCTGTACAACAATCTAAAACCATTAAATTAGGAATTTTCCATCAACTAAGGAAATAACCAAGATGCTAAACAACCAACCAGCCTAGATCCTTAAACTATAGTTTCCTACTTGCATAGAATCTCTGTTGAGCATAGAAACTAGGAAAGCTGGAGAGCATCCATGAAACAATAGAAAGAGCATGCTCTAGTATACACCTTGTAATAGCGACAAGAACTAGAATCTTGTTTACTTCATCTATGTTGACCATCCAAGCACTTGGAAGGTGCATACCAACCTCTCCTGAAACCAAACTTTGCATATCTAGGTAATGAGTAACAACTTCTAGGCTTGACATATGGGACCACACTTATAAACTTCATATTTAGTTAAATCTCAACAGGAGAGTTAAAACATCAAGTAGAGCAATAAGAATTTCCCTATAACAAGCTAACACGTTCCTGTAGAAGAGATAAAGATATTGAATCTCACTTTTAAAAATTCTAGAGTTCCTTTACCTCTATAAAAAATACTTATAAAATTTAAATACGATCTTAAAAGTAGCAATCTCTAGTTGACTTAGTTAATGAGAAGAGTAACACCAGGAAATGGTACTAGGCCCCTCCTTAAAACTACAGAAATTATTACAAAGTCCCTATATCACTCTTCAGATGTTATAAGTGTATGTAAAATTGAAAAATAATTCTCACTCTATCTAGTGTACTAATCCTACCAAAGGTGATCAACCATAAGGTAAATGAAGTTTTAGTAGGCATGTGTTTGGAGGAAATCACAACCTTCCATATAACTCTTGTGTAGGTTGTTTGAAATAGGAAACAAAAACTTTTATTGTTGAAAATACCAAAAGTGAAGCAATGCAAGAAAATTTCATGTTCATTATAACTCTTTGTAAACTATCAAATAATAAATTTCTAAGTAGACCTCGCTATGTAGGAAGACAAGAAACAAAGAATAAAAACCTTTGATACGAAGAAACCGATATAAACTAAAATGCAATTAACATATCTAAAAAGATAAACACAATGCAAAATATGATAAGATTAATAACAATATCAAAGAAATGGGAAGAAGGTGTCATTGGGATTCTAGGATTATCATTGATTCTTGAAATTAAACGAATGATGCTTTAGCTAAGATGTTAGCTTATAGATCTAAATAAGCTTTCCAATCCTTTTTTCCTCTAAAGTAGATAAATCTAACAAGCTCTAGAAATAACCCTAACTTTGATATAACCTCAAATAAGCTCTCTAAGTTTAATAGCGAAGAAGCACTAGGTGATAAGAAACAACTAACTTAGGGCACTAACTCATAAGGCTAGAAAGTTTCACTTAAAGGATTGCAACCTTAGACTAATTGGTTAAGTTTGCCTATAACTCCCACTAGTCTATTGATGCTTTATAAAATTTCTATGGACTATTACCTAAAGGATAATCAAGCCAACAGATAATATCTAATCATTGACTTTAAACCAAAGCTCTAATCAAACTAAAGGATTAAAGCACCAAATTCCATAAAAGTCATTCACATTCTATCAAATAATTTCCCATTATTTTATACCTTCAAACCCTTAAACACGTGACCATATATGCTCTAACTAGTCAAAACACAAATTAAATAAGCATAATTAATACTTAATTGAATGAAATCATGGCTGGAAAATTCAAGTCAAGTAATGGAAACTAAGATTTAACACTTAATATAAGAAAAATCAAGATTTTTGTACTATTAGTCTATTAAATGTAACCCAATTCACAAAACCCATACTAATTGCAATAAAGTTGAAATTTGAGCAATCCCAAACTTAATAAAAATTGAAATTAAACAATTAAAAGCCCTAGAACAATCATCATTCTCATCTACCTCAACATAAACATTTTAGAACATAAAAAAAAGGAAATATAGCATTATAATGATCTAACAACATTAAATGAAAGGTAATAATACCTACAACAACTAAATAGATAGATTTAAACCCAAAAAAATAGCAAATCCCACTCAAAAACCTATGAACATGGAGAAATCTCTAGGAAAAAAAAGGTAAAAGCCAAAGGAATGCAGTGGCTACTAGAAAAAGTATTGTCTTTATCTTCACTTTGTGGCTTTTATACCCATTCTAATTAGGTCAATCGAGAATGGAGAAAAGACCCTTCTACCCTTATTTTTTCCACTGTTAGAGAATAATATGACAGTTTAATAACTTATGCAACAATCTATGGACCCGCTTCCTAGCTTCCACTCTTTAAAGCTAAACCGTTGCTTTTTGACCAACTGTGTAGCCCTACTCCTAGCTTCCACTCTTTAAAGCTAAACCGTGGCCTTCTAACCCACTGCGAAGAAATCCTGCATGACTAATAAAAAATGGAACTTCATATATAGATTAAGAGTAAGACAAAGAATATAGAAGGTCTAGCTTAGATATAGCAACCTCAATACTCTTATTAGAAACCAAATGTCCTAAAACCATCCCTTAACCATAAAATGACACTTTTCAAAAGTAAGAATATTGTTAGTTTCAAAGCATCTCCTAAGCCCCAAAATGACATAATCTAGACCTTTATTAAAGGATTTCCCAGGAACAATAACATCATCTACAAAAACTTCAATGATTTTGTCAAGGGAATAAAAAAGACACTTTCGTGCACCTTTGAAATGTGTTTGTTGTGTTGCACAAGTCAAATTATATCTATCAATATACGAAGGTGCCCTATGTGCATGTAAAGGTTGTCTTCCCCTAGTCCTCCGAAGCAATGGCCACCTAGAAGTAACCTTAATAACCATCAAGAAAGCAATAATAAGAATGACTAGTAATGCGCTCTAACATCTTATCAGTAAAGAGTAAGGGGAAATGATCCTCACGACTAATCAAGTTAAGGTTCCAGTAATCCACTTAAGCTCTCCATCCTTTTGGCACTCGAGTCAGAACCATCTCTCTATTCTCATTCTCCAACCTTATGATGTTGAACTTCTTAATAACTACTTGTAAAGGACTTACCTACTTGTTGTTAGAGATGGTGTTTATGACACACACAGTGAGTAACTTCTTCAGCTCCTCCTTCACTAGCTCCATTATTAGTGGGTTGAGCTGCTTTTGTACTTGATAGTTTAGGGTAGCTACTTCTTTAAGAAAAATCCTGCGCATACACTAATAAGTACTAATATTTTTAATATCTATAACTTTCCATCCTAATCCCATCTTGTACTCACATAACGTGCTCAAAAGCTTTTCTTTTTGCTATGTAGTGAGATTGCTTACTATGATGGTAGGAAGAGTGTTGTCGTAACCAAAATAGGCATACTTAAGGTGATCCGTTAGGGGCTTTAATTCCACTTCTAGTGCCTACATAACAAAATTTAATAAATGAATACTACAAATAGGCAATTGAAAAAAGTGATAGGTAAATAAGCCAAGGTATTGGGGATATGTCTTAAAGGCCTTGAGTACTTCCTTTAAATCCTCTCTAAGCTCAAACTTGTTTTTCCAATAGCCAAAGATCTCTAGCTCCATGGAATTAGACAATCCAACCTCTAAAGGATCACTTATAGAAATAAAAAATAACATTTTACCAGAAAGTTAAGAATATCTACCTTAGCTACTGACTCATAATTCAATGAGTAATTCGTAACATCGAAGATGTTAAAGCGAATGACCTCCCATTGAATTCCATAGTCAACACTTCACTATGTAAATCAATTGTCATCCAATACATCTTTAAAAATGGTTACACTAGCAAAAATGTCAAAGCAGTTGAAGAGTCCTCATTCTGCATGTCTAACACATAAAAGCCTACAGGAAAAATAAGTTTGTTTACCTATACCAAAACATCCTCAGTAACCACCCCATCGAGGTAAGTATTAGACTGGTTAATTAATTGTATGATAACGTGAGTATCATTTGAAGAACTAGGATTTAGAGCATTAAAAATGGAAAATTTCAAAAAGTTAATCGAAGCTTCTAAATTTAGCATGCATCGTTCCTATCTCATGTTACCTATCTTAAAAGTAATGGTAAAATTTCTTAGATCCTTGCCATAGGGCGGTAACTTCATTTCTAAGATTGCTAACATGTTGCCCCCCATATTGATATTCTCAACACCCTTCAATTTTCGCTTATTAGTACACAACTCCTTCAAAAACTTGCCATACCATGGAACTTGCTTGATTGCTTCCAATAGAGGTATATTGACTTCCACCTTGCGAAATACCTCCAATACCTCTCTCTCCTTCTCCTGCTTCTTATTCTTAGATAATTTATTAGGAAATCTAATAATAAGAGGGTTAGTAGCAACTGGGTGTGAGGGACTCACCTTAAGAGGATGGTCCTCTTCCTTCTTTGCTGGTTAGATTTTTTCTTCTTCACCTTGATTCTCCTTCCTCTTTGGTGGAATTTCTATCTCCTTGCCACTCTTCAAAGTAATGGTGCTGAGGATGTTCTCTGGGGTTTTTCTCAGGTTGAGTATGCAGTCATGTCGACCTTTGACCTTGCAACTTTCGTGCTATATCAGCTATCCAACTCACCTAATTTTCCAAGTTATTTAGACTACACGGTGATTTCTACTATAATTAAGGAGTGTTAATAAATAAGCTCTTAACACTTTCTTCGAAAGACATGCCTCCTACTTGTTGTGGTTATGGTGGTTGTAGAGGCAGTGGCCTCGATTGAAATTGTGTTAGACCTTGGTGGAACACTAGTGGTGCATGAAATCTTCATTGTTATTACTACTGCTACAAAAATGTAAAAGGTTACACATTTGACTTACTCCCTTGTTGTGGATTGTCGCACTTGAAGTCGAGAAGAATGTTCCACTTTTTATTCTAGATGGGAGCACAAGGATCATACCTCAATAATTGCCCTTCAAATATGCCAAATGCATTGACATATTATTCATCACATAAAGTAGAGAAAGCATTAGTAGAATGATCAGTTATTTCATAAATATCATATAACTTGGTGGGTCCTTGCCCATCACTTGCTGCTACATAAAAGAGGTCCATTTGGCTACTTACTACTCTAACTTAAATGGATACCTCCTTCACCTGCTTTATCAAGGAGGAAGCACTATTTTGTTTTCCCTAATATTAGGAGTCGGCTACCATTGTTTCTATCAAGTTCTTTGCATCCTTCAGTGTCCTATTGACGAAGGCTAGACCATTTATAGCATTGATCACGTTCTTGTACAAAGATAAAAAAAATCTCATATAAATATTGAATTAATAACTATTCACTTATATGATGGTTTTAACAATTGTTACAAAGTGTCTTGAAGTTCTTATAATACCTGTGTAATGATTCGCCTGCATCTTAGCAGAAACTACAAATCTCCTTTCTAATGTTAGTGGCTCTTAAACTAGGGAATTACTTCTCTAAGAGTGCCTACTACATTGATGTATTGATGTCTCTAAAATCTATTGATGTAGGAAATATGTGGATTATTCTAGGTTTAATCTCAACCTCTGGCTCATCATTTAAATAACTGACATAAAGCAAATTAGGATTGAAAGGAGGAGCTGTAAGCTCCTGGTGAGGCTCCATGATTTCTTTTACTTATTCTTCCCTTATAGATTCTTTTGAACTCCCTCCAACTTCATCTTTAAAAGACAAAGAATAGAAACTTGTTTAGAAAAATGAGTGTGGCTAACTAGCTCACTCTAAAAAAACATGGTAAGATCTGCAATATGAGAAAAAGAAAAAGGGTTAAATGGAGAAAATAAAAGACTTTTGTTGTCCTTAGTAAATTTTTGTAATTGTGTTTTAAAGACCTATGAGACATCCAAGAAAAATGGAAAAGTGATAAACATCAGTAAAAATAAAATTCTAGACAACAAAAGAAATAACAAATAACATAACCCAGCTCCCCACTCATTGCAAACTATGAAATAATAAATTTCTAACTAGACCTCACTACTGAGGATGGTAAGCTAGGGTCAAACCATTGAGAGTTAGGCTAAAAATCCTATTTCAAATGTTGTATGGAAAAACAAAAACAAAAATCCCTATTGCAAAGGAATAAAAATAAAATAAAATGCATTTAACACAATTAAAGAGATAAACACAACGCAAAATATGATAGGACTAATAGCAATATCAAAGAAACAGGTAAAAGGTATCATCGTGATTCTGGAATAATCATTGATCCTTAAATCTACATAAATGATGCTTTAGTTAATATGTTAGCCTATTGATCTGAATAAGCTCTTGAATCCTCTATTCCTCTAAAATAGGTAAATTTAACATATAAAAAATACCTATAACTTCACTACAACCTCGAATAAGTTCTCTATGTTAAATAAGGAAGAAGCATTAGGTGCTAAGGAAAGACTAACTTAGGTCACTAGCTAACAGGTCAGAAAATTGTAACCTAAAGGATTGGAATCTTAGGCTAATTGGTTAAGTTTACCTATAAATCCAACAAGTCTATTACTACTTTAAGAAATTGTTCTAGACTACCACATATCCCATGCTCAAACCTGGCATTCAGATTAACAAATTATCAAAAGGGTGATCAAGCCTAGAGATAATATCTAACCTTTGACATTAAACAAAAGTTCCAATCTATCCTAAGTTTTAAAGTACTAATTTCAATAAAAATCAATCA
>JAOXYD010215019.1:0-19743 GCA_028565735.1 Pinacopodium congolense
TCAAAACCCAGTTCGAACTTTTTCTATATGCATATTAAGGAACAATTCATAGGCTTAATCAGTCTAATTTCCATGTAACAAGTTAACTTGTCACTTGATACTTTTTATACTTTCACATTGAAATCATAACACAATTTGAACTCTTATCTCACATATACGTTCATAAACATGTATCATTTCAACTAGGGTATATTTTTAGGCCTTACAGGTTCCCTTACAACAGGCTCTAAATTAGCATGATGGTCCAAAGCTTCAAGGAGGTGGAACTGAACTGCTTTTTTCTTATACTCCAATGTCCACTCTCCTCTTTAGGCATCACCCTTCTACTATGATGGCCTCCCTAATTGATTAAGCTCTGGATATGGGGGCTCTTCATCCTGCTTGTCACCTTCTACTTTTAACTTACGCCCACACAACTTGTTTAACACAATTGTACACTGCGACTCTTGTTCTTTCTTCTCTTTTTATTCTTCTTTCTTCAAACTGCTAGGAAAAGGAAGCAAAATTCAGTTATCAATAACATAAAAGGTATCACTTACCTTATGAGGTTGTGCACCCTCCTTCCTTTCTCGAGCGATGGACTCTTCCTCTTCTAACTGGTCTTTCTCTTCCTCTTTTTCTTTTGGGTTCTCCTATTGAACTTCGCTCCACAATGGAACAGGGCACAGCTTCCTTACATTACTCTCTAGTTGGCTAATAAAAGTTGTGGAAACTTAGGCCTTGAGACTCCTTATCAATTCAATTAATTGGCTCACTTGATCGTCTAAGTTATTTAAGCTACTCTTCATTTCCTCTTAGAATTGAAGAGTACATGTCGCCAAGCTTTGTACGATCTCCCCCAATGACATCCCATCAGCTTATCTTATTGATGGTGGAAGTGGAGGGATGGGCTAAAGGTGTTACTAGTCTCGGTAGTAGCATAGTGGAGCAATGAAAATGTACTGGTCATCCTGTAAAATAGGACAATTACAACAGGATAACAAAAAAATGAGCAAATTTTACATACCTTAACTTGTTGGTCATCCATTGGTACTTGTGCAGCTAAGGGTGTGCAATTTTCCACTTGATGATCTAACTTAGAAGTAGCAAAAGAATCATACTCATTATCAAAATAATAATAATAGGAAAAATCTCAATCAAAAGCACCCTGATAATAAGCCATCACTGCTAAATCATTACAGAATCAGAAAAAACTACAAAGCTAAAACAAATAGAAGACAATGTGACCAAAAGCCAAAAAAAAAAAAAAAAGACAACATAAGATATAGTGAAAAAAATAAGTGTCAGATCTTCGACAATAGCGTCAAAAATTTGGTAGAGTTGTCGCAAGCTCACCAAGAATTCCTAACTATTAAACTAACTATGTAGTAGGGCAAGTTAGGGTCAATAACATAAAGAGTTAGTAGTGTTTCTAAGCTATTCCTAAGGTTTCATTAAAAGAAATAAAAAACGCCTAAATGCGAAGACAATTGAACTAAACAAAAAGATAAATAACGAACACAAAGTAAAAGACAGGAAATAAATAACAAATACGAAAGTTTAGGCAGAAGATATTTTTGGGATTCAGGACTTATAACCAATCATTGAAATATATAGATTGTGATTAGCCTAAGATGCTAGCCTATAGATCAAAACAAGCTCCTGAATCCTAAGTTCCTCTAACTTTAGATAAATCTAGGAAGTTCTGAAAGTAACCCTAACCATGAGATAACCTAAAACAAGATCTCTACAATTAATAGAACAATAGTTTTAAGTACTAGGGAATGACTAGCCTAAGGTACAATCTCGCAAGCTCAAATTGTGTAACTTAAAGAATTGGAATCCTATATTAATTAGTTAAATTCACTGACAAAACCAATTAACCTGTTGCTACTTGTGGAAATCACTAGGACTATTACGTATTGCAAGTTTATTCTTAGAAAATATACTAGAAATTATACCTAGGGTGATCAGTCCTATGTATAAATACCTAATTCATGCCATTTAAACAAAATTTCAATTCAACCTTGACCTAAAATACAATGCCTAATCAATTCATAATCAATTCTCACAAACATTCATCCAAAATCCCATCTATACCTTCAAACCCAAGCAAAGCCTAAGCTAACATTATGAAATTAACTAAAACATCCAAAAACAAACCAAAAATAACATAAGTAAGGACTGAAAAATTTAGAATAAAAAGCTCCTTCCATAAGTATGTTACTTATAATGTCAAAAGATTCAACTATAAACTTATAAATAAACAGCCCAACCATTCTTGAAAGCTATTACCTAGGAAAGCATTAAATTAAATCATTTGGTCATTGGAAAAAAAGCATTAGGAAATAAAAAAGAAACAGCTAAAGCTTTTGGAAAATACGACTAAAAATATGGAAAAGAGGCGAAGAAAAATGAAAATCCATTAAGAGCTCCCTTAGAAATGTTGTAGCTGTCAACCAAGGAAAGCTCCACTCACTTTAACCTTTTTTTCTCATCTTTGGGGCGGTTTTAAAGCTTTTATTTTTAAGTCTTTTTTAAATCATCTCCTGCGTTTCCGAGGAAAGCTTTCTTTAAAATTTTTTTGTCTTATTTTCCTACTAGGGTTGCATGCTCCCTCTCATTAAGCTTTCCTTTTGAAAACTCTTTTGTCCTCTTCTCATCTAAGACTTTTCATTCTTTAAATGCCACCTGCCCTTTTCTTTTATAAATTTTTTTTGCTATTTTGTCTTAAAAGAGTAAGACACGTGTCCTCCCGTAAGAAAAGCTACTACTTCTCTTTTAGCTTTTAAAGCTTTTTTGTCTTGTTCTCTTTAAGTTTTTCTTTCTTAAATGCCTCCTCCCCAAGCTTTTTCATTTTTAAACGCCTCCTCCCTTTTCTTTGGAAAGCTACTTTTAAAAAAAAAACATTTAGTTTTGTCCTTTAAAGTTATTAAAGCTTTTGTTTTCCTCTTATTTCATAATCTAAAATTCAAACATAAGAGGTAACATATTAATTAAGCATAATATAACACAAATTAATTATTTTTGAACAAATAATATGAATGAAATTAAGTGAATTTGCACATAAAAATGTGATAAAACCCATTCCTATTAAGAATATAGGATAAGAAAATCTAGTATAATCACATCCTTAAAACCCTTTTCCTTTACCTCTATTCTATTCAATAAATTTTCTGAGAAGAATCAGAGGACCTAAATCAATTCTTAAGGGAAAGAGGGAGAAACATGAAAGAAAAAAGAGAAAGGATCAACGGCAAGAAAGTGGCCAAGGTAAATTCTAAGAAACAGTTAAAGATCCATGTACCAAACAATGGAAAGGTCCCCACAATCTTTAAAACTATTAGTTTTGTTGCCTATTTGCTTTTGTAGGTTTATTGTATGTTGATCCCCTTCCTTTTAAAAATATACTACTAAAGGATGGAAGAAGTTATGATCTCTTTTATTAAATGTGATGGTTTAACAATATCCTACTAAAAGATTGAAGAAGTTATGATCTCTTTTATTAAATAATGTAATGGTCCCCTATCTTTTAGTAACTTACTACTAGAAGGTAGATGATGGTTGTTGTTTTTATTATTTTACAACACCTTCATTTCCCTTATTAACATATTAATTCCCTTTTCAACATTTTTGAAAAAGAATCTTAAGTATATTTTGACTTAAAGAGAAATGAATTTGACATATTAGAGATACCAAGAGTTACTAGAGAAGTATATTTTTACCATGGATTAATAGCAAAGGAAGGCAAATATGGTAGTAAAATCCTTAAGTAGGAAGAACTCGAGCGCTTTAACTATTATAAGAGAACATATTTGACATTTTTAATAGAGATTAAAGCCATGGATATGCAATTAAAGGTTGATAATGTAGTTAGATTATTAACAACCTTTTAGATTATTCTAGATTTATACGATAAGATTGCTATAGCATAGAATCTAGTTCCATTTTTATTATGGATATTAAAGAAGTTATAATAGGGAAGGAAGTAAAAATTTTCAGTAAGATCAAATAGGATAATGGAAAACAAAAGATTAGTTTATATGCTCGATGTGTATGGTTAGGAGAGAAGACTTTACAGAGGGCTTATAGTGCACCATATGCAATGTATGCCATTATATAAAAAATGTAGTAGAACCTAAGACCTTACTTTTAGTGACTAAAAATAAAGAAGGATATAACAAAGTTTATATTAAGGTGTTTAATTGCTAGCATGTAAAGATAGAGTATCAAGATTATATTAAGAAGTTAAGTCCTTTAGTATTGCCATCATGGAAGTGAAAGAGGATTACTTTTATAGTGAGGTGTTTAATTGCTAGCATGTTAAGATAAATTATCAAGCTTCTATTAGGAAGTTGAGGTCTTTAGCTTTAGCATCATGGAACTGAGAGAGGATTACTATGGACTTTGTAATAGCTTTATAAAGGACTATACATAAGTAAAATTTGTTTAGTTTATTGTCAAAAAATTAATTTAATTCACCCATTTCTTACCAGTTCAGTAGACAGACTTATTAGATAAACTAGGAAAACTATATGTGAATGAGATAATAACATCATAAGTAATGTCAGTTTCCTTCATTTCATATCTTGTTTCTCATATTTCTTCCTAATTTTAGATGGCTTATAGACAAATTTGAGTACAAGGTTGAAATTGGGTCTGAATTTTCACTTTGAAAAAATGGGTAATTTGAGTTTGCTATTTAGAGGTTAGATGATATTATGAGGGCATGTGTGTTTAATTTTGAAGGAGATTGGAGTTGATATTTACCTTTGATAAAGTTTGCTTATAATACTATTATCACTTTAGTATTAGGATGGCATCTTTTGGAGCATTTTATGGTAGATGATGTAGAGATGTAGAATATTGGGATATTGAGGGTATTAAATTATCAAAAGGGCTAAAGATGATCAAAAGAAAAAGTGTCTTAAAGGAGCCCAAGATAAGCAGGAAAGCTATATAGATTACCATAGGTGTAAGATGAAGTTTGAGATTAGTGACAAGGTGTTTTTGAGAATGTTTCCTTGGATGGATATTGTTTAACTCGGGAGGAATGAAAAGTTAGGTTTAAGGTATTAAACCTTTTGAGATTATTCAATGAATTAGGCTACTATCTTATTAGTTAGCCTTGCCTCTACAGTAATCTCAAATGCATGATGTCTTTCATGTATTTATATTAAGAAGATATCAGTCTAAGTTAAATCATGTCATACTCAAACCTAAGATTAAAGGAGCCAAATAATTGACCTATAGAGAGAAACTAGTTGACATTTTAGAGAGACATATTAGACAATTGATGAGAAAGGAGATACTTATGGTATGAGTTCTACATAGTCATCATCACAATTTGAGGGAAGCAACATAGGAGGTGAACTATGGCATGCAATGTTAGCATCAACTCTTGTGCTTAGATTAATTCCAATCTAACATCATCCATACTTATATAGAAAAAAACATTTATTTTAAAAGAAAATTTAGCCATTCCTTTACCCTTTTTCCAACCATAGTCAACCTTAGGTTTTCTTAAACCTTTTCTATTTTCTTTTCTTTCTGTCTTTTTCTTGATTTCCTTTCTTATTTGTCATTAGCTATTGTTTGCAATCTTCCCTCTTCACTATTTTTGTTGTGATCCTAGTAACAAAAGGGGCCCGTTAAAGACTAGCATTGGATGAAAATGTTGCATGAAGAATAAAAGAAGAATATCAAGGTGTAGTTGGCTCGTAATGAAGGTGATTACAAGAATGTTCAGTATTTAAGGTGCATATGAGATAATCAAGAGTCAAATGAGCCATTTTTAGCTTCCATGGAAATATAAAATAGTGGTTATAATTATATGCAGATGTTTGGATCTTCAACTTCATAGGTGGTGTCATGTTTAATGAAGGCACTTAAAACTCTATTTTCTTATGTTTTGGTTAAAAATTAGGTAAGGTGAAGAGGGTTCTATGGATATTGTAAAGCATGTTAAGCTCATATAAGGGAGTTAAGTCATGATATCGATATTGCAACCTACTCAGAAATTTTGAAGATGTTAATTTAATTTTTGAAAAATGTTGATACAATGTAATGAATGGGTTATTCTAGTATGTTGAGAATGGAATTTATGAAGCAATTAGTTTTATGGCTTTTTGAGTTTATGGGAAGTTGATCTTTGCTGAGTGTATAAAAAATTTCCACTTATTGAAATGTTGTATTTGCCATTGTAGATCTAAATTAGAGTTGTTAAACGTTAGTGATATAAATATTTTGGTTTATTTGAAATAGTGGTACAAATTCAAAATTGATAGGAAGCTAATAAAAGATTATGCTATTTTGAATAAAGTTTAGATCTTTAGTTAATATAGATGTGATTATGGTATAAATTTTAAGAGCATAATTATTTTAAAGGTAAAATAATTTGGGGAATAGCTATGCTTTTCAAGAATATTTTTTGAGGACGTGTATTTCATTTTTTATCGATAAGGATAATAATAAATTTAAATTAATTTTTTTTCTAAAATTAATTCAAAGAGTTTTAGATTGATTATTAATTAATAATTTGGGTTTATAAAATAAGTCAAATAGGAGAGCGATAGAGCTTGATATTTTTGTATAGACTAATTTTGGTAGACTATGTTTAAACCAAAGTTGACTATATTAACTTGTGGTGGTAGGGTGGAGGGTTAGCAATCAAACTTTGGTATTTTAATTTGGTTTTATGGATACCAATTAAATGGTAACTAATGTGCTTCCACATGTGATTGAATGCTACATAAAGATTGTAACTTTTAAGTGTTACTTAAATATTTCAATGGTTTATTATGTGTAAATGGTAAATTGGTGTAACCTTGCATATGTGCTTTAGTGATATATGTATATCATAAATATTATGTGTTACATGAATATTATCATGTTTTGTTTTTGACTAAATCATAATTGGTTTGTACTTGTAGGTGTGCTTGTGTGATTTGCAAGTATTATAATATTAAGAGATTACATAAATTCTATAATTGATTGTTTTGATATAAGATGTTGTTGTTATAAGATCATATGAAATTAGTTACCTATGGAAGTGCTACAAGATAATTATAAGAGAGCCAAAAACAAAAACTTAGAAGTAACACTAAAATTAAAGTAAAAAATGTACAAAGCTCTACATATCTCAGTAACATTTAGAGAACATCAAATCAAGCACGTAAGGACCTCTTATTATAGCTCCAACAATGAACACTTTATAGAATAATACCTAATAAACCATGAAATCAATGTAATTTCTAGTTACTTCTCACGAAACTTAAGAGCTACATATTGTCAAATTGTACATTGGGATATTCCCAAATCTTGATAGTGTGCCATATACAAAAAGATTATTATCTTTACTTTGGTTTTTGAACTTTCTACCATTTCATGGTTTGTATGTTGCATAACAATACTTGCAAAGTTAATGTGAAGAAGAATTCTAAATGATGAAGTACAGCTAATCAAATAAGGAATAGAAAGGATTGCCAAATCTCTTTAACTTTGGCTCCTTGAGGAAAAGTATTCCTAGGAATGCATAGATGTCTAAGTTGATGAATAGGGCTCTCCTTAGAATGATCACCATATCATAAAAAGGTGATGTTGCCTTTCCCATTTAATGAGAAAAATTTGTGTTTATTGTATCTCTTGGTTTTAAAATTTTTTGAAGAGACTAAGAAAGGCCAGGCTTGTTTTGCACTTCCCAAACACTTATAACCCTTAGGAAGTAGACATATATCCATTTAACTTATAGAGCTTCTACATCTATGAAAATTCTTCAAAGTCTTCTTAAGATAATGAATTTATAGCTAGCAATGATTGGACAAATTTATAGTCCTCCCTCATCTTTAGGAATGAAAATATCCATCCACTTCACTTTGGTTTTAGTAAGCATAGTGGAATCCCTATCTTGTAGGAAAATCCTCATAAGTTACTCAATACGTTTCATTAATTTCTTTGGAAAAGTGAGATGAGAAGACCTAAAAAAGACATGTATACTATTTAAAATGGAAATAACAAGTTAGGATCTACTTCTATAATGTTGAACCAAAAGAGATTCCACCTTTTTTTGATGATGACGCCGCAATATTTAAACTAATATTTTTATTGTGTTTTAAGCAGTTGAAATATGAGTGTTAAAGTTGAAGTATGGAATAATTCAGTTATGGAGTTCCAATGTGCAGAGTATGATGAAATGATGAGGATTAAGTGATTACAAGATTAAGAAATAATTCCGATATGTTTATAAGAAAGAATTCCTATATGTTTATACTTGTAATTTTTGTTGTAAGTCTTACTTAGATCATTTTTTATGATTAATGAGTCTTATTCATACATAATTGTATATATGACTTAGTACATGCATTTCCAATGCATAATGAAGAGGAATTTATGTGGGAAATATTTTTAATAATCGTCTTGATGAGTTAAAGATCCTTTAGGGAAGTTTTTCAATATGTGTTTGAATTGAGAAAATGTTTTATAGTGTTGGAATAGCTTTGGGTTAGTTTGAAATTTTTTTCGTCAAGTTTAAATGTGTTTTCCTATATACACAGTAGTAGTTCATCAAGAGATCAACAATGCCATTATGCTACATGTATTAAAGTGGAACATTAAATATAGTACATTAATAAAATCATTGTTTCTTGATCAATAATACTGTTGATGTCTGAATTTTACACTAAAAAATCTATTTTTTAATGGGAAAATGATGTCAATGCATTAAAACATTGCACAATAGTGAAAAAAAGGCTAGTTTAACATTTTACACCTATAAATAAGTAATTTTGCATTCGTTTTAAGCATCTAAGTATAATGAAATCAATCATACAAGTGTTTTAAGCATTTAAAGGCTTTGTGATAAGAATTTTTGGTTGAGTTGAGTTGTTTTTTACGAGTGTTTTAAAGCAAATTTATGCATACATTTCAAAGAACTTATTACATCATTTTGACCTTTAGTGAGATTCCTCCTAAGTGTATTTTGAGAAGTAGAAGAATTGCAAGAAATTGTAGAGGTTATCCTTGAGTCTTAAAAAAGGATTATGGAGGCTATCATTAAGTCTTAAAAAATTATTGTATTGTTAACTTTGTATTTGTGATTGGTTATGGTGAAAAGTCTTAACAATTGTATGAAGGAAGTGGACATCTCTAAACTACTATAAATTGTGTCCTCTCCTTACACTTATACATTAAATTTTTTAATTTAAAATTTTTTATATTGTTGTTTAATTTATAAGTTTCATTTATGTTGTTATTTAGATTGATTATTCAATTGTTAAAATTGCTTCCACAATCGTTGATAGAAATTTGGTTAACTCAAGTATACTAATCATAATTTTTTCGGTATAACCGGTATTATTTCCACAGAGATTAAAATTAGTCACCTAACAACTTGAGTTACCCTTTGTTTAAGGCATAAAATATAATAGATGCTAAAATTAAACTAAACTAAAACAATTCATCAATTTAACAATTAAATATGCAGTTGTAAACTTAGGAGAAATGAATGATAAACACTAGGAGTTGCTTTTACCCTTTTTTTGCCTTCCTCTTTCTCTACTAATTTAATTATGTTTGACTAAATTATAGTTTTAATTACCCTCTCTAGAGATTTGATGAAGTATCCCTAATTGAATTATATAGGAATTTAATTGCTAGCTCTCAATCTTTGAAAACGCTTTATGACTATCTAACAAGTTTTAAAGCAATCCCATAGATAATTAATCAATTAATTAAGATCTCTCCTCAATTAACTATTAATTTATGTTTATAGGTCTAATAGGGTAACAACTCTCGTTTTATGACCTAGCACTAATGTCCTAATCCAATCTGTCGATTTGAATTAAGGAATATGTGCAATAAACATCACAAACTTATAAACATTAAATTAATAAGATAAAATTTTAACAAAATAATTCAAAATTAATTCCTATGGAAAGTTCAGCTATTCATGACGTAAGTTAACCCCCAATATTCAGATTCATCACATAAAAAGGTAAGAAACAAAAGAGATAAAAAAAAAACTAGATGTAGCTCGATGATCCTTCTCTTCTAGCCCTTATGTAGAAAATCTAGAAAATTGAGTTGATCTTATTGAATTCCTTTTTTTTATCCTTATTCTCTCTTATTGTAGCCTCCAAAACTTTTTCTTTTCTTGTCTTTAAATACCTTCTAACTCCCCTAAGGTAGCTCATAAGGTTTTCTAAGCCATCTTGAGTCCCAAATAGTTTCAAAACCTTAAAAATGGATTAAGTACCATGTTTAGCTTTCTTTTTAGCTTTGCCACAATCCTAGCATAGGTCATGATTATGCCACGATCATGATAAAGAGTTTTCTCCCATCTTGCTTATGCTTTCTCCAGCTTTTCTAACTTTCGACTCTTCTAAGTCTTTTCACTATAAATTCTTCATTACTTGTCCTTTGGCCTTGAAATTTTATATGGAACTTAATAACATGATGTTCTTACTCCTAAAATTAATTCCATAATATTCCAACTTCAAAAGAGCATCTAATTTTGTACCGAGATGACCCGCAGTTGAGTTGTCATTTTTTTCCATCTTCTTTTACTCGTCTCTTAATGCACTTCTCATATTCTTATTGCCTTGAAATTTGATATGGAGTCTCATAAATTGATGCTCTTACTCCTAAAATTGATTCCACGTTTGTTCTGTCTCAAAAAATGCATTAAAAAGCTCTCAAAGGCCTACAAAACATAAATAATCATCCAAAGTAACTTAAGCAACATGTTATTCAAGAATCAACTAAAGATGCACCTAAATCTCATGGAATTTCTCCTCAGACCTAAGATAATGATCAGGAAAACATAACTTAAAAAATTATAATTAAGCTGCTATAAAGTACTCCCACACTTGAAATGTTGCTTGTACTCAAGAAACTACTTGAACATCTACTCAAAATAAAAGTGGTCAAAAGTAGAAAGTTAACTGAGTGGAAACAAATATTAATCAACGCTTTTGATTTAACTCACATATCACAATTCTTTCATGACAAAAGCTTTGTTATCACACATAATTGCACTATTAGTAAATAGGTAACCTTCAATGTACAATGTGAAGATTCTATATTGTTTCATATAGATCATCATGCAAACTTGTCTAAGGATGCTACCTTTAACACAAAACAAAAATTATGTTTTATTTAGAGAAATTGTTAAGGACTCACCTTGTCCTTTAGCGCACGAGCAAACATTTTACCATGAATGTCTCCTAGTTACTCAACTTGGTTACTCTTTTTGGCTCCTATGCAAAGTTATTTAGTCTTTTTATGCGAAGGTGAATTTTTTGTCATTAATACCATCAGTTACTCAGCTAGATCATAGTCACAAATTCCTACTAGCTTCACTTATACACTTTAACATTTTTATGGGTATGAAGCCAATGGAGTGAATGTTTTTACTCAATTTATTTAGGCACATTTAAACTTTTCATTCATTAAATTATAAGCTATTCTAAATTTTTATGACACTCTACAGGCAATAACATTAAAAAATTGATATTATGAATGAAAGGCACTCAAAACATATGAAATCACGCAAAAGAAAAGAAGGAAAAGGAAGTAAATTTTTTCTTAGAAATCATCCTAGAATTTCTCAATGTTCACAAAGTCAAAAATATTGATTGAAATAAAATACTGCAATTAATAATTAACTCCTAATTTTAGTCATTAAAAGACAAGATATTCATTCAAAGATAAGATATTCAAATCATTCTTATTGGACTTGCAATAATTAAAGTGCGAGAATAAATGAAAAATCATGCTCAAGTTAATCTCCCCACCTACTTATACTAAAACCCAAATAGCCCTCAGTTTTGCAGATGAAAACAAACAAAGTGCATGAAGTGTAAAAGATGAAGCAGAACAAAACTCCCCTACAAATTGAATTTTAATTGTAGACATAGTTGGAGATGTTTATTCCATTCCATATGACTTAAATACTTTGAAGAAAGTGTATTTAAGCTTGATTTTCACCCTCTAAGTTATAGCCATCCAACAAACTACAATCAATAAGATATAACACTAAAATTTTATTTTATTTATTGACATAAAGAAATCCTTAAAAACTAATAAAAGATAATTTATAGATAAAAATGCAACAACAATCACAGGAACATAAAAAAAATCCTAAAAAAGAACATAACTTGCTAATTTAAGTTCATTATCTTGATCATTCCTCAATATTTTTAGTAGAATAAAAGGAAAGAAACCAATTCCTTTTCTTTCGTGGGAAATTGTCCAAGATATAACTTTTCATGATGCCTATTAGCCTTAAACATTTTTCCTTTGGAGTTTTGCACCTCGAAGGCCCCATGCTTATAAAATTAAGCAACTTTAAATGGTCCTTTCCATCAAGTCTTAAGTTTACTTGAAAATAACTTCAATCTTGCTCTAATCCTCTTTTTTCTCTTTTTAACCACCCTCTCCTCTTATTTTGAAGTCTATTTGTTAGAAATAATAATAGGCAGTGTTTTTCCCTCACCAAGAAGGCATATCTCAAGCTTAAAAGTAAAGATTTCAACTTAATTATAGGTGATTTCACAAAGGAAAATGGAATATGGACATTTATTTTTACTAAAGGGTCTTTTTTTGGTTTCGCACCCAATTCTTCCTCCTTCTTGACTTCTTCATCATCTTTAACATATCATTCTTCATCATGATTCATCTCTTTCTCCTTAACACACCCATCTACCACATTTATCTACATATAAAAACTTCCTTCTCTTAGATTCTTTAATGTTTTACTCGTATTAAATTCTACCTGCTCATTACTAATCCCAAGGATGAATTTCCCTTCATATAGTCCCACTAATGCTCTTATGGTGTTCATGAATAGCCTACCAAAAATCAAAGGATAGTTGCAATCTTCTTCAAAATCCAACACCAAAAAATCCACTATAATGATGAATTTATCCACTTTAGTTAGCACGTCCTCCACTACCCGAACTAGATTTTTAATTGATTGATCAACCAACTAGATAAGTATGGAAATTGGCTTCATGTCGCTTAGCTCCAATTTATTGAAAATGGACAAAGCCATTGAATTAATACTTACACCTAGGTCACACAAACATTTGGAATATTCAAGATTACCAACTGCACAAAGGATAGTAAAACATCTTACAATTTTAAAGGCATATGGTTAGCAATAATAGAGCTACAACTCTTTATCAATAACAATTTTGATTTTTTTCCCAAGATTGCTTATTGGTTAGGATGTATTTGAGAAATTTTTTATACTTAGGCGTGTTCTCCAAGGCCTTCACAAAGGATAAGTTGATTTGCAACTTCTCTAAGAATTTGGAAAATTAAGCACCCATTTAATTCTTATTTAACCAGTGTGGGAAGGAAATCCTAGGGACAAATGGTGGTGGTGGCACATATGGCTTATGCTCCTCGTTCTCCTTCTCTTTCTCTTGGATCTCTTCTTTAGGAATTTGTCTTCTTATCAATTAGATCATTCAATTTTTTTCCCACTTCAAAGTGTAATGGCCTTCAGCTATGCTATTAAACTAGGCTCTGTATTACTTAAGAGACTCCCCATACTTCTTGAAGATAATGGGTTTGTTAGTTGCGCAACTTGAACCTCTAAATTATGGATGGAAGAGGCATGGTTCTTCACTATTTGATAAAATTTTGCTTCCATCCTCTTTTAACTCTCATTTTGGCTTATGAACTTGGAATGTAATACATCCATTAGTTTGTCCATCTTTGATTCTAATGCTCCGAGCCCATCCTACTAAAAACTTGGTTGGTCTTGTGCTTTACTAGGATTTCCTATGATGTTAGTCCAAGAAAAATTTAGGTAGTTCTTCCACCCAAGATTATATGTGTTAGAGTATGGATTATTACCTTCTCTTTATTGATCTCTTATGCAACTAACTTCCTCCATTCCATTATTATCCAGTAAAAAGAAATTAGCTGTAACATGACTTTCTTGCCCATATAATTAACATCCATAATGCAGTACCTTCACTGGTTTTAAAGAAGTGACCTGCAAGATGCTTAATTGCTTATCAGGGTTATTAATTGAGCTTGTAGACCATCATTGAATCCATAGCTACCACTCCCTTCTACTTTTTGAGATTTTGTTACATGCTTCTCTATGTTGTCTAAAGAAAACTATTATTTTCCATCTCTTCTAGCAAGTCATGTGCAACATCAATTTTATTCCTCATCAAAGAACCACTAACTGCTGCATCTATAGTCCCCCTTATATAAGTATTAACTCCATTGTTAAAAGTTTGTAACAATAACTCCTTGAACAAGTTGTGGAGTGAACAGCTCCTCTATAGCTCTTTAAATCTCTACCATTCTTCACATAAGGACTCTCCATCACTTTGCTAGGAAATTTTGATCTCCTTTATGATTCTTGTGGTCTTCATCAATTGAAAGTACTTGGCTAAGAAAGCTTGCATCAATTGCTCCCATGTCGTAACATTATTTGGATTGAGAGAATTTAACCATGCTTTAGTTTAAACCTTTAATGTAAATGGAAAGAGTATCATCTTAGCAGCATCCTCCGACATCCCATTGTAATGAAACATGTCACAAATCTCAAAAAAGTTTTCAAAATGTGCATTAGGGTCATCATTGGCCAATATTTAAAACTGAACATTAATTTAGAGTAAGTTCAAAAAAATTGGCTTTATCCCAAAATTGTTAAGATTGTATAAAAGGCTTTGTGATTACTTATTGGTTTGGATTGAATCCAGGTTATATTAAATCTATGATGGCCCTTGGCTCCCCTTCTTGCTTTCCTTCTTTTTCCATTGTCCTTTTTATGGTTTCTTGACTCTTCACTCTTCTTATCTCCCTCTATTACTTTGTAATATCTAAAATTTCTATGTCGATCAACTTGCTAACCTTTTTGTGATCCCTATGGTCATAAACATGCAATCGCACAAGGAAAAGAATAAATTCCATAAAATCAAAATCACTCAAATTGAACTAGATTTTAACACTACAAATCCTTAGCAACAGCAAAAAATTCTACTTAAAATTTTTTTACCCCTAATTCTCCCTACCTTAGGTGTCAAATAGGACTAACAATTGACATTATGGCCTTGGTCTCACAATAGTTGTAACTATAATGAATTAGTGAAAAAGGATTAAAATGAAGTACATGCTGAACTCATTTGCTCCCTTAACTAGAATACAAGGACAAAAAATAATTAGAGCTTATTATTTTAATATAAATAATTACCTATATTGGAAGACTATGATGAGTTGTTTTTAATGGTCAATAGTGAAATTATGGAAGTTAGTTTCAAAAAAGACTCCTATGCCATCTAATCGTATAGGAAATCAATTAGTTCTTTAGAGTGAAGATGACTAGGATAGTGAAGATGAAAAAATAGTTAACAAAAAAGCAATGCATATTTTGTACTATGTCCTAAACATGAATGAATTTAATAGGGTGCCCATCTGCAAAACTGCTTATGAAATTTGGCAATTTAGGAATTCAATGATTCAATTAAATTATGAAAGGATTGGAATGCCTAATCTAGAGTATCTTCACTGAATCAAGGCAGTGTCTTATCTCTATTGATCAATTGTAATGGTAGCTCAACCAAGGACTCTGAAAGCACTATTTTAGCACTTATTCCAACCAACCCAATAAATCAAGCACGTCTATTAGATACGAGGTTGCAACCATAGCCATCTTGATTGGTCATTCATCATAATTAGGTACTAGGCTTAAAGTTTAAGAAGTTTAATCCAAAAAAACCTTATTTCTAGATTAAAAACTCATGACTAACCAAAATTTGGTCTTTCATTTATTTAAACCATGTTTTTTTCTGATTTATCAAAAAATTGAAGTAGATTTCTCGGATCCTTAATCATCTAAAGACTTTATCTTAAGTGGCCAATATAAAAACAAGTATTAGGCATCCAAATAAACAAATATCATCATCCAACCTGCATAAGAAACTCAATCAAAGAAATTACTAGCCGTACCTTGGCTAAAAATAATATCAAAACTCCCTACAAATCAAAAAATAATAAAGGTAAAACTTAAGTAACGTGTTCTTGAATATATCCTGCAAAAGAGTAGGATACAAATGATTTAATATTTTAGAAAGCCCAAGTTAAGCTATAAAGTGAAATATAAGTCTAAATCAAGTATAAACTCCTAAAATCCTTTAAAACAACCTAAAATATCTAAATACAAAGGTTGGGAATGAAAACGTAAGAAAAACCAACCTAGAGAAAGAATAAGAAAAATCTATCTAAGGAAGTGATTTTAGCTACAAAATCCTTGTTCTACATCTATGAAAATGGCTTTTATAGGTGCTTTTATATGTCCCTTACAAGTGATTGCAAGTTGGAGTTGAAATGGTCAGAGATCTAACTAGAAAATCATAACTAATTGCTTAAATGACCAATGAATTAGTACTTAAATGGTGCCATTTATATACCCATGTTTAACTATAAAAACTGACTTCAAGGTGGGTTTTAGGGGCTTGAAACTATTGTTAGCGTATGTGATTTAAATTTTTAGTACAATTTCAAAACTTGATTTAAAACTAACATGTAGGCAGGTGCACTTCTCTCATAAGTAATATAGTAGACTAAAAGAGTCTGGATGTCGAACCCACAAGGAACCAATATAAGTGCTAAGTCAATTGGATTAAAATTTTGTGAAGAGATAAGATTTTGTAATTTAAATAAATTAAAGACTACAAAACTATCCTAGAAAGCTTCAATCCATATTAAGGAGTTCTAGGTTATCTTACCTAATTTCAATTATTCAGTCAAGGTTCAAATTATCAATGAATTAATTTATTTTCTAAGGTTTGTGATGCCTAATTTATGATATCTTCACGAAATCATGACACAGTTATGGTTTAAGACTATGCCTTATCTCTATTGGTCCTATCTAGAAGTTTTTTCATTCATCAGACTTAATTAATAAGCCTAAAGATTAAAAAGTCTAGTCTTAAAATTTCCTATTTCAGAACTGATACCCTCATGATTAACTAGAGTTTGATCATTCACTAATTTAAACCACATTGTTTATTGGTTTGTATAATAACCTAGGAAGATTTCTCATATCTAAGGTTATCTAATGTCTTTATCTTAAGTGATCATATTAAAATAGGAATTAAGCACTCAAATAAATAAAGATTAGATCACAAATCATTCATAAGAAATCAATTAAATCATTTGATAACCTGACCTTAGAAAAAAATCAAATTAAGCATGCATCTTAATCAGAGAAAATATAATATGACATAAAACACACATAACTTTGATTAATTCTAAATAAAAACAATAATACATGAAATTAATAGTTTAAATATAACCAAATCACAATCTTATATGGTAATCTAACCCTGAATCACATGTATGAAGCTTCTAAAATCCATAAACAATCTAGAAATCTCAATTACAAAAGATTGAATTTAAAAACCAACTAAAAGACAACATAAACTACCCACGATCTAAAAAAGTATGAAAATAAAGGTGTTTTAATCCTAAATTTGCTATGATTTGAAGCTTGGAGGACATTTTTATCTAAAGAAGAAGGGTTGCTATGTATTTCAGGTAAGTGGTAGTAGCAATTACTGGATTTCTTATTTCAAAACATTTTTGCATCTATCATTGGTGGTTGAGCATCGAAGAACAATGCTGTCATTGAAGGGTGGCTAACCACTATTAACGACCTATAACTACATCCTTCATTGTGGGTCTTTAGGGATTTCACCGTGGGTTAGTCCAGACCCATGTTAATGGTTTAGAAGTTGATATATTTGCATTCCTTTTACACAATTCGTCCATTTTAATGTCAACATGCAATTTAAATAGTTCCAAAAAAATAATTAAACAATTAAGCACTAAAACAAGGGAAATTTACATCAAATAATACTTGGAAATAATATTAATCTGACCCATAACATAGATTCACGTTTAAGTCCTTAAATGCTTCATTCTTGATCTTTTTAGATAAATTTATTCACATTTGGTGATTTATCTACATTTTAAACATTTTTAACATAAATTAAAATTTTAACATCAAAATAGGGGTAATTATGCATTAAATAATTATGGAAAAAACTATAAAATGAACCTTTATCAATTCCCCCACACTAAAGCATTTTCTTCTCCTTAAGGAAATCAATCCATCATTAATTTCAAAACAACATATAATAATAGGAAAATTGATCCAAACTCATCAAACATAATCATTGAAAGGATTTCCTCAATCCGTCAATCAAAATGAATCATTAATATGTTATATAATCAATTAATCAAGACAATTCACATTTAATTAAATTAAATTCCTTCATTTTTCTTTAAATTCAACCTAGGTCACAAAACTTAATTTCAAATGTAAAATGGATATAATCAAAGAAAAAAGCATCATCATTTACAAAAATTCACAGCATTTATTCATTAAGCACAAAACAAAAACATAAGTATGACCTTTTAGGGCCTGGTATAGAAGTTACTCAATCTTTTTAAGCGAAGATCATCATTTTTTTTATGAACATCCCTAGTTACTCAACCAAGTCATCTCAGATCAACTTGCTACTAAGATAACTCTTTAATTTCAACCAATTGGTTCGAAGCTAGCATAGTGAATACAAACTTTCTCATTTTAATTTCACATTTTAGAACACACTTTTTAATGCATTTTTGCATGAGATTGAAGTTAATTTAAAGATGATGAAGAAAATGTTTAAAAAAGTCACAATTTTCTTTAAAATATCCATTTTAAACATGGAAAATCATGACATTCATTAGGTATCACCATCCAAAACATGAAACTATTTAAAATTATTTGATCATCAACTTTCAAAATCAAATATATATCATCTTAATTTGTCAAAATAATTTAAATGGAAAGGAAAAATGTTTAATGATATGAAAAAAATCAAATAAATTTCACAAATTATGTCTTTCAATGGAAAAAACATAAAATGATGAGCTCTAGGATAAATAAGCATAAATGTGATAACATGATATCCTTCCCCTATACTTAAATTGAACAATGTATCCAATGTTTGTAAAATCAATAGGAAAGTGGAACATGAGGGAAAAGGGAATAGAAAACACTCATACAATAGTGATGAGATCTCTTTGAGATATGTTGAGATGAACATTAAACATTGATCATTAATTGAAACAATTGAAAATGATAAAGGAATAATGATAGTATTAGGGGCCAAAAACAAAAGCCATGTTACATATATTTAAAGATAACATCAAAGTACATAAAGGAGCAATATACACCAAAATAGACAAAACATAACTGAAGAGTATCGAAAATAAATACACTAAAAGCAAAGGATAAAAAAACATAACTCTATGAACAAAAAGAGGGATCCCTAAATAAATAACTACTTGGGCCCTAATCATGAGATCAAATATACTCCCATATCATGTTTATCTAGCTCTATAGATAATCAACTCAATCTCTAATATTAGCCACAATAGAATCAATATGAGACAATTTAGAATCTACTCAAGTATCAAGATCAAATAATTTATGCTCTAGTCATAGATGAATAGCATTTTGTCCTCAAAATATGGAGTAGAGGGAGGAACATAGGTAGGAGTATCTAGTAATGGTGGGTGATGTACACTCGTCGTAACCTTAGATGAAGATGTTGCGTTGGTTAGGTGACTTTAAAATTGATGGTTGTTCGAAATGACTTTTACTTTTAAGACCAACGTACTTATAAGGCAAGTGCACCTATCGCAAAAGTAATAAAGCGGAGTAAAATTTAAAACTCCGAATGTCGA
>JAOXYD010215029.1:0-19743 GCA_028565735.1 Pinacopodium congolense
TTTATGATGATGTATAAATGAAATTTGTTTTAATGAAATATGAGTTTTGGTGTCTATGTTCCTTTTGATTATATTGCATAATGCCTACTGTAATTGCTCTAGCGTGCCACCCTTATAGATTATTTACTCGAATATTTATCAGAATGTTAGGTAGGTCTCCTATGAGAGTGGGATGCTACAATTTAACACCTATGACATGAAATCTAAAGAGCAAGACCTAAAACAATATAAAAAGACATGAAAAAAAAACTAAAACCTAAGGGGGAAACAAGGGAAATATGGCTGCCTAAGTAGGAGCCAAAAACATCTTAATAAGGCTTCAATCTATCTATTTATATGCCTATAATAAAGTTTGAACATTTAAAGAGTGAAATATCAAGTTTACCCTTTTTTTTGTTTCCTAAATGATCAATGGTGGTTAACTTGCCTTCAACAACCCCCTATATCAACCATTGTTAAAGGACCTAGAATTTGCCTATTAACAATGGTTGGCTGCTTCATCAATGACATCGTTGATTACCAGGATCAACCTTCGTTGATGGTTATGCTAGGCCTCCCTCTTGCTTTATGTCATAAGATCTAATCTACATATAAACTCAAACGAAACACAAATTAAGCATTTAAATATCAAAATAAGGATGAAATCGCATTGAATCACATATGCAAATACCATAAATGCATCCCTATCAGATGCCATCACACTTGAACTATTATTTGTCCTTAAGTAATGAATCAAATAGTTCATTTAAAACAATCTTAACCCAAAGTCTCAAGTTAATTGAGTACAAGCAAAAATCAATTCATGCCTTTGATCTAATTCAAAAATCTCAGTTCCATTATTAAAAAAACTTGGTTAAACACTTGCAAATAATGCACAGTTAGTATAAATACAACCCCATATGCATAATACCAAATGTCTAAGCTATTTTGCATAAGTCATCCTATGAATATAGTTAAGGATGCTCAAAATACACAAAAACACAACATACTTTACATTTGGAGCAATAAAGTGGAGGTCACCTCATCTTTTTATGTGAAGATAAAGACCTTGTCATAAATGTCCCTGATTACTCAACTAGAATATTCCTTTTTAGTTTGTTTGAGATGTTATTTAATTTTTTGGCACGAAGGTGAATATTTTTTTGTGAACACACCTAGTCATTAGGTTAAATCACACTCTCAAATGGCTACTACCACCACTCATAACTTCAATTTTTCCATTGGTTTGAAGATAGTAAAGTAGATTTTGCTTACTTATTCACAACACAAACACACTTTTCACACATTTTTCTTTTCTTTTTTAGCATATTCTTTTAAACATTCCATTTCAAATTCACATTACGAAAGATACAAAATGATCTTAAGCACTTAATATCATATAAAATGGTGACTAAATACATGCAAGCATTCAAAAAAAGAAAAATAAAAAATTTAGGATTATAAATCATTCAAGTATCAATCAATGTTAACTAAATCAAAAGAATCAATGGAATTAAAATACCAAAATTAACAATCAACTAAAAATCAAGATCATTTTAAGTTAAAATATTCAAATCATTATAATTGAAATCACATTAATTTAAGTGTGTAAATTCAAACTTATTCCACACCTGCATACTTAAATTGGACGTTATCTTCAATGTCTTAAAATAATTTAAAACACATAGAGGGATGGATCAAGAAAACTCCCCTGAATGAGATAATCCATGAAGTACTTGATGGAGAGAGAGTCGTTAACTTTTGCTCTATACAAGACAAAGCAAATAAAAAAACGAAATCCACTAAAAAAAGCAACTAAAGAACTAGCTAATAAAAAGAAAAGACATAAAAGCTTAAAATAATAGTTGAGTTGCCTTCTAATAAGTACTTGTTTTAGGTCATTAGCTTGATCCTTATTTTATACACTATCTAGTATCGAATGAGATTTTGAGCCCAATAGGAAACATGCACAGAGTCATAGATAATCCTAGAACGGCTTCTCTCAAAATGAGCTCCTAGTTAACTAGACGTCACATAGCGTAGGAGGTGTGGAATCGCATTGTTTCTCCATCATGCTCTACAGTCCACTCTCTGTTATGGATACTTCCCTTATGCCAAGATGGTATCCCTAGTAGATTAAGTGATGGGTATAGAGGCACTTCATCTTCCGTGTCACCTTTTAGCTTCAGCTTACATAATCATAACTCTTTCAACACTTTTACACCATAAGGCTCTTTTTCGTTCTTCTTCTCTTCTTCTCTTCTTCTCTTCTTTAACATACAAATTATTAGGAAAAAGAAGTGAAACTTTGTTAGCAATACTAAAAGACATACTCCTGCTTTTCTTAAACTATCACCTCTTCATCTCCTAACTACTCTTACTTTTCCTTCGTCTCTTTCAAGTACTCCCCTTGTTCTCTACTCCTTGATGAGACAATGCACACCTCCTCCCTTAGATCTCTCTCTCAATAATTAAGAATGCTTATAGAAACTTTGGCTTCTAGGCTCCTTATCACATTTTCCAATTGGCTCCCTTGATATTTCAAGTTCTTCTCTTCTTCCCTTGGAGAGTGCTTGTCACCAAACTCTTTACAATCTCATCCAAGGACATCCCATTAGGTTGTGGTGGCAATGATGGATATGGAGGCATAGGTTAGAAATGCGACTTATGTTTGTAGCATAAAGGTGGAGGATTTAAGCAATACTGGAGCATATCCTACAAGATATGACACATACAAGTATAATAACCTGTAAATAAGAAAACAACACATATCTAAACTTCTTCTTCATATATATTGACTTACTCTACTAATGATGTGAGATTTACCTCTTGATACCCTAATCTAAAAGTGGAAAAAAAGTCAAACTTATCATTAAAATAATGAAAGTAGGAAAGATCATAAATAAAGTGCGCTGATAATGAACCATTTACCATTATAAAGCTTTAAAACTTGAAAAAGCTATGAAACTAAAATAAATAAAAAATAAGGTGACAAAGATCAACAAAAACAAAAATTAAAAACATCATAAGAAATAGCTAAAGCAAAGCGTCAGTTTCCCTAACAACGGCGATAAAATTTAATGAATATTGTCGCAATTTACTAAATAATAAAATACCTAATAACTTAACTAACTATATAGTAGGGTAAGTTATGGTCAATCTCATAAAAAACTGGTAGTGATTTTGGTATTTTTAATGTTACGCAAAAGAAAAATAAAATAAAATAAAACCCCTAAATGCAATGAAATTAAAATAAATGAAAAGACAATTAACAAAAATAAAATGCATAAAAAGGAAGCAAATAGGAAGGAACAAATAACAAAGATGAAAAGATGGGCAAAAAATATTTTTTAGATTACTGAATTATAATTGATCATCGAAAATATATAAATTATGCCTAAGATGCTAGCCTATAGATACAAACAAACTCTTGTGTCCTAAGTTCCCCCCTTTTTAGATAAGTCCTATATGATATAATGCTTATTCCTAATTATGCGACAAACTAGAAAAAGCTCTATAGATTTAGTTGCATAATAGCATTAAGAACTAGGGAACTACTAACCTAAGCCATAATCACACAAGCTCGGACTATATAACTTAGAGAATTAAAACTCTAGGCTAAGTCTCAATTATAAATTCAAATAGCCTATCGCCACTTATGTGAATCACTAATGATAATTAAGAATTAAAAGTTCAAACTTAGTAATTTAACTAGAAATTACTAATAGGGTGATCAATCCTTCAAACTTAGTAATTTAACTAGAAATTACTGATAAGGTAATCAGTCCTACCTATAATCCATAATTTATGACACTAAACCAGAGTTTTAATTTAATCCTAGCATAAAAACACAAAACCCATTAAAGAACCAATTCAATTATCATAATAATAACCTATTAATCCATCAAATATCTTCTAACCTAAGAGAAAATTAACTAAACATACTAAAATTAACTAAAACACAATATAAAAATACAAGAAACATAAAGAAATTAATAAAGACAAGGCTGAAAAATTAAAGAATTAGCATTAAAATAATAATAACCAAAAGTTTAATAAGCATTCCAACAAAACCTAAATCAAGTACATGGAAAAATAAACAAAATTAACTAAACAATAAAAAACCAATTAAAACGAAAAATATTTAACACCTAAAACATAAAATCTAAAAAGCAAGAACTAAAACAATATGAAAAGAAATAAAAGATAACTAAAACCTAAGGGGAAAATAAGAGAAAATAGGGTTGCCCAAGTGGGAGCCAAAAACTTTTGAATAAGGCTCCAATCTATCTATTTATATACCTCCTATAGGGTTTGAGATTTTTGGAGAGTGAAATGTTGAATTTGCCTTTATTTTTTTCGTTTCGTGAACAATCGATAGTGGTTAACTTACCTTCAATAGCCTCTTACATCAACCATCGTTGAAGGACCTAGAATTCGCCTATCAATGATGATTGATTGCTCTATCAATGGCACTATTGATTAGTAGGATCAACTGTCATTGATGGTTCTATTAGGCCTCCCTTTTACTCCTTTTGCTCCAATTCTTCTCCAAACTTGATCTTTTCAATTTGTATTTTTGTCTAAAGATCAAATCTGAATGTAAACACAAAAGGAACACAAATTAAGCATTTAAACATCAAAATAATGATGAAATCACATTGAAACACATATGGAAATACCATAAAATGCATCCTTATCATTCATATCTTTTAATAATAGGGTTATCCACATTTTATTTTATGCATTTGGTATAAATGAATTCAATGAGATGTCAATATGTGAGATGACACATAAGATATGGCATACACTTAAGGTTACACATGGGAGAACCATTCAAATTAATAAGAGTAAAGTGTAAATGCGTACACAAAAATATGAAATTTAGAGACAAAACCAAAGGTAAGATGATTAGTATTGGAAAGGTTATGTAAGAATAATGCAACAATTGATAATGTAATTTTGGTTGATGGTTTAAAGCATAATTTATTAGGTGTTAGTCAATTTTGTGAAAAATATTTTAAATTTAGTCAATTTTGTGACAAATATTTTAAAGGAAAATCAAAAGCTCATTTAAGAAGAAGAAATTGGTAACAACTTCTAAACCTTTGGAACTTTTGAATATAGATTTTTTTTCCATCTAGAGCTACACTTTTAGGTGGAAAGTTATGTGCCTTTTCTGTTGTTGTTGTTGTTGATGATAATGATTTTACTAGGTTTACTTAGGTGATTTTTCTTACTAGTAAGGATGAATGTTTTAGGTCTTTTGTAAATTTTGCTAAGAGACTACAAAATGAGAAAGTTATATTATTCCATCCATTAGAAGTGATCATGATAGGGAATTTGAAAATAATTTTTTTTAGACTTTTCATGATGTGAATGAAACTTTTCATAATTTTTCTATACCTAGGATCCCTCAACAAAATAGTGTTATTGAGAGGAAAGACGAAACTTTGCAAGAGATGGATAAGATTATGTTAAATGAGTATAACTTTACTAAATATATTTGTGTAAAGCCATAAATTGTTCTTGTTATATATCTAATAAGGTCTACATAAAACTAACTATGGATTAGACCTCTTATAAGAATATATATATATATATATATAAGAAGGAGATTAGCTATTTGAAGGTTTCTGGGTGTAAATGTTATCTTTTTAACACTAGGGATAACTTAGGTAAGTTTGATTCAAAAATGGATGAAAGGAATTTTGTTGGTTATTCATTAACTAATAGAGAATATAAGGTGTTTAACAAGAGAACTTTAATGATTAAGGAGTCTATGCATGTTATCTTTGATGAGTCAGAACCTTTTGATGTGTAGAAAATTTTGAAGATGTTGATATAGGCTTATCAAAGGATTTATAAAAACTAGGTTTAGAAGAATAAAAAAGGATAACAAATACAACACACATAAACCTAGTTACACTCATTGTTAAATCAAGTAAGGGTGAAAAAAAAAGAGAGAGTTTATCTAGAGATTGTAGGTATACAAAATACCATTCTCTAAACTAAATCATAGGTGATGTGTAAAAAGATATGGTTATTAGATCATCATTTAGAGATATATCTCATATTGTTTTTATTTCCCATGTTAAGCCTAGGACTATAAAAGAAGCACTTAGTGGTGAAATTTAGGCTTTATCCATAAATGGGGAGTTAAATCAATTTAAAATGAATAAAGTTTGGATATTAGTGCCTAAACTTAAAGATCATCAAATTATAAGTACTAAATGGGTGTTTAGGAATAAACTTAATGAGTTAGGCAATATTGTAAGAAAAAAAGGCGAGATTAGTGGCTAAGGACTATAATTAAGAAGAGACTATGAAGAGACTTTTTATTAAGTGTGCTAGAATTTTTATTAAGTTTTATATGGTCTTCTTATTTCTATTTTTAAGTCAAATTTATCTTAAGTCTAACTATAAGTAAGTGCACTTGTCATCAAGTAATATAGTAGGTCTATTAGAGTCAAAATTACCATTCCTTCGAGGATCTATCTTTAATTACTAAGATGCTTATATTACAATTATATAGAGAAACTAAGTTGATTGATTAGTTAAACTAAAACTATAAATTAAACTAACTAGACTCTTTAATCAATGTTAAGGAAATCAAAATTTTAGTTAAGAACTTCCAATTCAAATGTATAGCTAAGGGATTAGATTTCAATGATTTAATTAAGTTAAAAATGATGTATGTGACTTAGTCTAGGGTCTCTTCATGAAAATAAGGCACAACTGTAGTTAAGACTATGCCCCATCTCTATTAGTCTTATTCCATTGTTACGTTATTCAACAAAGTTAGGTGATAGGCTAAGTTAAACGATTTTAATCGTAAAATCCCTATTTCACAGTTAGTATCCTCATAATTAACTAATGCTTGATCATTCGCTTATTTAAAGTACGTTGTGTATTGACTTTTCTAATAATGATGATAGATTTCTCAAATCCCTGATTATATATCAATCTATTTTAAGTGGTTATCTTAAAACAAATAAGTTATCATTCGAATAAACTAAGATTAGAACATACTTTATATAATATTACTCAATTAAATCATCTACTAACCTAATATTAGTTAATAAACAAGTTAGCGACATATATTAATTAATAAACAGTAAGTATTTAATATAAAACATATATCTATTGATTAAAACTAAAAGAGTTTGAGTTACAATAAAATAAAAGGCTGAAAAAGTATTGGAATATGATCCCAATTGATTTCTTAACTTGAATCATGTTGCTTTATTCCTTGGAATCCTTAAAAGCAAGGTTGAGTGTCTATTATAATCAATTGAAAGAGAATTACAACGGAGAACCTAAAACTAATATGAAAAGTGACTAAATTTTGATTAAAAGTCTAAAAAAAAGCCTATTACAAGGTCTCAAAAATATTTTTTATACTTCTTAATTACGTTTACGGTTGAATTAGAAGTGAATTGTCCTATTAGCCCTTGAATCCTTTGTAAGAACACACCACTATAGACATCAAGTAGTCCTTGAAGTGGAACGTTAATAGTGATGTTATTCACACACATTATTCTTCTGTCTTCCTAATGGATTTCAATAATAGTTTGCTCGAACTATAATGGCACCATTAATGGATCACATTGTTCTCCTGGGTTGGTAGTAATAGTGTCTTGCGTAGGATAATAACAATGCTATTAAACACACACATTGTTCTTATGGAAAATCAACCACTTGATTCTTTTTGCATAAAACTCCTCTTTTTACATATAAAAATGAAATTAAGTATTAAGACACATAAATTAGACAACAAAATAAAGGTGAAAAAATAACAAATGATGCTCTAAAATCCTATAAAATACATCCTTATTAATTAGCCTACAATTGAACTATTGTTTATTCTCAAGCAACTTATTTCGATACTTAATCAAATTTTCCTCATAGATTTTCAAATGGCAAACATTCTATTTCAATCTTATTAATGAATCAATAATGCTATTATATCCTCATTCACTCTTGATTACGAACTTGCAAACTTTGGTCAAAACATGTAGTCAAGTTAACTCTTTATGCATCCTACCAAACTTCAAAGAAGCTTGTATAGAAAATCATCCTAAGATAATCTGATGGCATAAGCATTTTATGCCCTATCATGTATTTATATTTTTTTCAATTTCCATAGGTAAGTGCCTTTTATACTCCATCTTGTCTTGACAATTGCACTTTATACTCTGTCTTACCTTTTTCACATTTTTTCACATTTTAGCATTAAAATTTATTCCATATACTCAAAATTAATTAAATTGACTCCCTTATTCAATTTCATACAAATATCATATGAAATTATATCAAAATTAAATAAACATGCATTAAAAATCAACCATATACATATTTTCTCCCCAGGATAGATAAATCCACAATGGTTGAACTAAGGGAGGTTCTACCTTATTTTGATGATGACAAAACAACTACTTTAGTAATGTTTATGTTTGAGTGAATTGAAAGATACGTGGTTTCATGATGAAGTTCAACTTGCTTAAGGAATCTTGGAGCTATAATGGAAGTCATGAAGATCATGTATAAAGACTCAAGCCTTTGAAGAAATGCTTATAAATTTTAAACCCCCTTATTTTATTCATATTGTGAATGTTTTGGACATATATAAAATTTTTGCTATGATTAATTAAATATTTTGTCACATAAAAATATAAAACTCAAAGAAAAAATGATTTGGGTTTCAAAAACTTATTAAACCTTTTTATGGAATTACCTTCATCATTTTAAATATTCTTAAACATTATTTTCTATTAAACTGGAAAAATATTGAAAACTATCCTAGTTTAGTCAATCGAATGTATATCAGTGACCTAAGGTGGGTCGACTGATACTCCTTTTTATTCTTTTTAAGAAAATTTTTTGTATTTCATTTCTTTGAATCCTTTTCATTTCACTTTCTTTTTTAATCTTCGTCTTTATTACACCTTTAAAACACTTAATGATAGAAATATTTTCTACTTACTAAAAGGATGAGATAAGTGTGTTGCTAATAATTCAAGGATCTAAGATAAGATGAGTACCTAAAACTATATGATTCTTTGTTTTACAAGTTATCAAGAGAAGAAACAAGTGGTATTTTGATAGTGGATATTCACAGCACATGACCGACAATCCATCTCAATTCATCACCTTCAAAACTGAGAATAAAGGATCCATTACTTTCAGTGACAATGCCAAGGATAAGTAATTGGCATTGAAAATTTTGGTAAGGATGACTATCCATTAGTTGATAATGTTTTACTTGTTGAAGGATTAAAACATAATTTGTTAAGTCAATTATGTGATAGAAATTATAAAGTATGATTTGTAGGAGATGAATGTATTGTGTCAAAAATTTGTGATGATAGTGTTTTATTCTTAGGGCCAAGGGAAGGAAATATTTATAGTGTTAATTTATTTGATGAAACTAATCTGGAAAAAAAGTGTTTAATTTCCTTAAGTGAATGTGCTTAGATTTGGCATAGAAGACTTGGACATGTAAGTATGGACCTTTTGTCAAAACGTAACTCAAAACAATTAGTAAGAGGGCTTCCAAGCATGAAGTATGAAAAGGGTAAAATTTGTGGAGCATGTTAGATGGGAAAACAAGTAAGAATCTCTTTTCCAAGCAAGAAATCGGTCACTTTTACTAGGCCTCTTGAATTTTTATATATAGATTTGTTTGGCCCTACTAAAGTAGCTAGTTTAGAAGGTAAGTTATATGCATTTGTTATTGTTAATGATTTTAGTCATTTTACGTGGGTTTTGTTTTCAAGTTCAAAAGATGAAAGTTTTAAATATTTTGTGAGTTTGACAAAGAAAATGAAAAAATCATGACTATTACATCTATTAAAGGTGATTATGGTAGAGAATTTAAGAATTACATGTTTGAATGTTTTTTTTATCATCATGGCATTAAATTTTTTTGTGATGATCATGGGATCTTGCATAACTTTTTTGCCTAAGATATCATAACAAAATGGTATAGTAGAACAAAAGAATAAATTATTGAAAGAAATGGCTAAAACTATGATAAATGAGTATAATTTTCCTAAATATTTTTGGGTCAAAGCAGTTGCATGTGCATGCCATATCATAAATAGAGTCAACATAAGACATAAAATAGTTAAAACTCTTTATGAGATTTTAAATGGCAAGAATCCCAAAATTAGTCATTTAAAGTGTTCAGTTTCAAACGTTACATTTTAAACACTAAAGATAGTTTCGGTAACTTTGACTCTAAAATGAATGAAGGTATTTTTTTTAGGCTATTCTTTATCTATTAAAGCACACAGAGTTTTTAACAAAGTACTCATGTAATAGAAGAATCTATACATATTTTATTTCATGAATCTAACCGTCATGAAAGTGTTTGAGAATGATGATACAGATATGTCCAAGAGCTTAGAGAAAATATCAATTGAAGAAGAAGGATAAACATCTCAAGAACAAATGGTTAAGCCAAGAGAAAAAGGAAACAATGGAGAGTTTCCAAGAGATTGGAGATATAAGAAGGCTCATCCACCCAACCAAATAATCGGTGACATTCAATAAAGAGTAACCACTCACTCTCACTTTAATTTATCATATCTCGTATCTATTTCTAAAGTTGAACTTAAAACTATAAAAAAAAATCCGTGGATGATGAGAATTGGTTTTGAGCTATGAATGAGGAACTAAGTCAATTTAAAAGAAATAAAATTTAGAAATTAGTACCTAGGCCTAACAACCATCCTATAATAGATACTAAATGGGTTTTTAAAAACAAGCTAAGTGATCAAGGAAACATAGTTCGAAACAAGGCAAGATTTTTTGTTAAGCGTATAAACAAGAAAAATGAATATATTATGAAGAAATTTTTGCCTCTGTAGCTAGATTAGAGGCTATTAGGCTTTTACTTATTTTACATCTTATATGGGTCTTAAAATTTTCCAAATGGACGTTAAAAGTGCATTTTTAAATGGTTTTATACAAGAAGAAGTATATATTAAGCAATCCCCCGATTTTAAAAGACACGATGCACTCGATCACGCATTTAAATTATCTAAAGCTTTCTATGATTTAAAACAAGCACCTCGAACTTGATTTTATAGATTAAGTTCTTTCTTACTTGAAAAAGGTTTTGAAAAATGAAAATTGGTAATAATATTTTTATTAAGAAAAAAAAAGGATTTATTAATTTTTTAAATTTATGTTGATGATATCATTTTTATTGCTACTAATGAATTATTATGCCAAGAGTTTGTTAAGCATATGAGTAGAGAATTCGAGATAAGCATGATGGAAGGGTTAAATTTCTTCCTCAAACTTCAAATGAAGCAAATGAAAGATGATATTTTTATCAACTAAGCAAAATATACAAGAGAATTACTTAAGCGGTTTAACATGGATCAAACAAAGCCATTAGGTATTCCAATAAGCACCCCCCCATAAAATTAAACAAAGATGAAGAAGGTAAAGAAGTGAATTTAAAGCTTTATCAAGGTATGATTGGTAGTTTGCTATATTTAACTACTAGTAAACCTGACATAATGTTTAGTATTTATTTATGTGCGCATTTTCAATCATCTTTTAGAGAATCACATTTATTAGCTATTAAATGAATTTTGAGATACTTGAATGGTACATTGCAATTAGGTCTTCGGGTATCTTAGAAATACTTATTTTTACCTAATTGGCTATGCTGATGCTGATAATGCAAGAAGCTTGTTAGATAAGAAAAGTACATTCGATGCATGTCATTTCTTAGGTAATGTATTAGTTTCATGATTTTGTAAAAAACAAAATTCGATTGCTTTATTTACGATAAAAGTTGAATATATAGCCATTGGTAGTTATTGTACTCAAGTGTTATGGCTTAGACTATAACTTAGGGATTATGGTTTGGATTTATGCAAAATTCCTATAAGATCTGATGACACAAGCACTATTTGTTTAACAAAGAACCCCATTCAACATTTTCAAACCAAGCATATAGAAATTCGTTATCATTTCATTAGAGTCATGCTCAAAATAGTGACATTAAACTTGAGTTTAATGACATTTTGCATCAATTAGCAAGTATTTTCACCAAACCATTTTTTGAAGATCAGTTTTGCACCATTAGAAGTGAGATAGACATTATTTATAAATGTTTGCAGTTTTATACATGTTTTTATTTTTAGTGATTCTAAAAATTAGCAGATGGGTATGATATTATATCCTAATTAGGGTGAATATATGAGTTTTTTTTTCACTTATTGCATAAATTTAAAGGGAGTTGATCATTGATATTTCTTAATCCTTTGTTGATTATAATATGTTTATGGGGAGTATGTATGAAAAATATAATGATTATGTGATAATTGATTCAAGAATTTTTTTAACTTAATTATTATAATATCACTTGGTCTTGTCATCACCATAAAGTGGAAGGTTGTTGAACCAAGGAAGGTTCCAACTTATTTTGATGATGAGAAAACAACTACTTTACTAATGTTTATGTTCAAGTGAATTGAAAGATAAGTGGTTGCATGATGAAGTTCAACTTGCTTAAGGAATCTTGGAGTTATAATGGAAGCCATGAAGATTATATATAAAGACTCAAGCCTTTAAAGAAGTAAATTAGTTTGTTAAAGTTTGATTTGTGTAAATTTTTAAGCTTTATTTAGCTCATTATAGCTATTAAAGAGGCTCATTCATGCATACTTACATTCACAATTTAGAAAATACATGTAGGATCATAATCAAAAGGAGTTATATGATTAATATTTTTTAGTGTGAAAAATCCTCTTGATGTATGAATTTGTTGAGTAAGAAAGCATACAAATCAGAGTATTGATAGACTTAAATAGTTAACTAAGATTGTGGTTGATATTAATTAGTTATAACCTAGTTGTTTGTGATTCAACGTATTTATGTTGAGTTAACATTGTTTTAAGTTTTTAGTTTCTGAGTTAATGTATAGATCAGTAGACTAATTGAGTGCAAAGTATAGATCAGTCGACCAAATCTGGGTAAGATCTATTGAATACATGGTTCTTAAAGGTCAATCGACCAAATTTTTGAATAGGTCAACCAAATGAAGTAGACTACAATGCAAGATTTTAGAAATAGTTGGATTACACAATGATAAAAAGAAACTTTATGAATATGGCCTTTGGTCAAAGAATTTATTTGTTGGACAACAGCTAATGGGTGTTGGTTTTAGTATAAATAGTTATAGATTACATGACTTAGTCATCCAAAAATCATCTAAAGCCTTTTACGAGCATTATGAATTTTGTAAGTGCTTAGTTTGTTTTGTGAAGTGGTGCAAGAATTTTTTTTTTCTTTCTTTGTGCATTCATTCAAGCTTATAAGAATGCCTCTTTTATACATTAAGTGAGTCTAAGTGAACATTATTTTTAAAAGTTGTATTTTTTAAAGGTTATTCTTGAGCCTAAGAAAAAAAAGGAGAGAAGGTTATCCTTATGCCATAAAAGGAGGTTATACTACAAACGTTGTATTTTGAAATTTCTTTAGTAAAATCATCTCAACATAGTTGTATTGAGAACTAGACGTAGGAGTAACTAGACTACTCTAAACTAGTATAAATTAGTGGTGTATTTATTTCCTACTCTTTATTTTTATTTTTATATTCTTAGTTTATTTTTCTTAAATTTGATTTTTTTTAAAGCTTCCGCAACTATTTATCAAATTTATCTATGCATCTGAAAAAGAGTTTTAAAACCTAAGTTACCCCCTTTAGGTGTCATATAGGACTTACAACAATCAATAATAAATTATTCAATTCCAACTATAGAAACCACATCAACAAAATTAAACCATATTATTCAATATTTAATTGTCCATTTCAAAATATTTTTCATGAAATATTAAACAAATCACTCTTAATTCATAAAAATATTAAGTGTATGAAAATTGAATCTTAATTCCCTCCTCCACACTTAAGATGAATATTTTTCTTCAATGTTTAAAAATAAAAATAAACATAATAAAAGAGAGATAGAAATAAGAATACTCCCTTGACTGAAATATAACACATATATTCCATTTGAGTGCGTGGAGGTTATTTCAGATAACTAAAAAACCACAATAGAAATGTAAAGTGAAAAATAGACATAAAAATGATAAAGATTTAATATCATTAAGTATACATCAAGGAGTATGAAATATAAAAACAAAATAAGTGAACAAAAAAAAGATAAATGAGAAAAAATAAAAAAATATATAACCACAAATCTCCTAACTACTATGTCCATAGTCTTTTCAAGAGTCTTAAGACCTCATGTGATCCCATAGCTAATCCATCTAACTCTACATGTGGTCCATATATTGTGGCATCTCGACCATCCTATTCTTCATCCTTGTAAGAATCTCCAAAATAGCACTGGTAGGTGGTTCAGAGGGTATGGAAATAGAAAGAATGACTGTAGGTAGTGAATTTGTTATGGGAGGTGTCTTAAACAAAATCTCATTGCACTATCCTCCTTAGGAGAATGCTCAAAGCTGTATAGTTCTCTACCCTCTCATCATCTAATAGTGGTACAATTAGAAGTTTTGTAATTGTTCTTGACCATACCATACTTCTATAATTTAAGTGTGGCATATGAAATAAATGACGGATTAGGTGGCTAAATAGGGACTTCTCCTCAAAACTCACTCTAAATAGGGACTTCTCCTTTAAAACTCACTCCTAAATCATTAAATATCCTTGTAAATAAGCGTGATAAATGCAAGTTCTTATTCGGAAGCCAAATTTGAACAATGTTACATAGATAAGGGATCATGAATCTAGACAAGGGTATACCAATGAGGATTTCTAGCCCATGAAGCAACCTCTATAAGATGTAAGTGTCTTATAATTGCACTTTATTTAATGCACTATTTCTAGATAAAACATTAATGCTTACAATATTTATGATGACCCTCTCTCGTGTGCCTATCTAAGAAGTAAGGAATGCTCTAAAGTTGTCTGTCCTAACTAAACCTAGAACATAATAAGAAGTGATAATAAAAAAAATTAAGGTTTGATGTGACTAAATTCTCATGTATAATGTCCTTTTGCTACTCATAAATGTTACCCTTATCAAGTAGTCCTAATAAAGATGCTAAAAAAGTATAAGTAATGACAATGGATATTGCCTTTTGCTTGATGTTACCTTGATTCTGAGTACTCCTTTTGCTTGATGTTCATGTAGAATTTGCAAACTAGTATATGATAATAGGGTCCAGTAAATCTTAGTAATACCTCCCATCCTAGTGCTCTGAAAGCACTGTGGGGCCATTGATCTCTCGATTACAATTTCATCCCACTATAGGCCTTGAACCAATCTAAATGCTCTTATGTCATGAAATGGGACTTGTCAAAGGTAGGTCTCTTTTTAGAAATGGAGGCCAAGAATAATCTCGGAGACATTATACTAAAAATTGTATGGCAAATGGAATAAAATAGGGCTAAAATATGTTCTAAAGTGGTTGGAATATTCTCTCACCATTATCAAAACATTCTCGTTGTCACCAGAATACTCCCTTGTCGTTAGTGATAATAATAGGGCTTGAGATTGATACCAAAATATAACTCTAGGTGTAAGGAATGCAACGGTGAAAAAAAATCTAATCTAAGAGGTGAAGGAAAGGTAGCAAATAATGGGGAGAAAAGGGGATGATTATAGCTGGGCGAAGAATAGATGGTGAAGGATGAAAAAATTTAGGGAAAAGGTTGGGTTTTAAGGCGACGATGCTGTAATTCATGTAAAAGGGGGCAACTTTCGGTAAAAAAAGTGGCAAGAAATAGATGATAATGTGGGTATAAGGGGAGAAGAAAATGTGATGTTTAATTGCAGATAATAGGGATTATAAGGGCGCCATTAAAAACTTGCATGATGTCTTCAATTCATGTTACAACGACGGGTTAGGAAGAATTCAATTGTTATTATAGGGGGCATTGATGATCTGTCTAATAGTTTTTTCATGATTTCAATTCTAAAATTGCAACTAATTTCCCCTAACGCCAAAATCATAAAGAAAAATTATATGATTGCACATCTAATTGCTAAAAAAATGTTAGATCCTAAGTAACAAAACTAAAGAAGCTAACTAAAGGAACACTAAAGAAAATGAACTAGGAACACTAAAGAAAAAGAACTAACTACTAAACTAAAGAAAACTAATTTTTAGGTTGGGTTGCCTCATAACAAACACTTTTTATGTCTTTAATTATATGATATTATTAAGATGTCATAGAGGCTTCAAATCATTGGTCCTTAAGACTATCACTTTGTTCATATTATCTGGAATCATCTTTTTACCAAATTTTATGCCCTTAAGCTTGACTTTCTCCTTAATCGCACTAGGAACCTTACCACACTTAAGCTCATTAGTTCATGCACCAATGTAGTTGTATAAGCCAATCTTGGAGGAAGAATTGGATGAATTAAATATGTTAAAAGCTACCTCTTTATCTTGGGGCTTAGGAATCAATTTTCCTCTCCTAACATCCACTATGACTTTAATAGTGGCCATAATCTTCCTAAGATGATGGGATATCCTTATTCTCTTCCAGATCCAAAACTAGGAAATCAACAAGGAAAATAAATTTATCTCCCTAGTCTATGATCCCTCTAAGATAGGTGATATATTAATTACTAATTATAGTGAGACTATAGTTGGTTTGGGCTCCTCTAATCCTAACTTCCTAAATATAAACATAGGCATCAAATTTATACTTACTCTAAGATCCATCAGAGCCCTGTTCATTTGAAACTTACCTATAATACATGGGATGGTAAAGCTCCTAAGGTCCTCAAGCTTTGCATGGGATGGTAAAGCTTTCATGATCCTTAAACTTTGGAGGTAACTTCCTAAATAAGATTGTAGAGAATTCCTCATTCAATTTGATAGTTTCCTACTCCTCAAGCTTACTTTTATTAGAAAGAATATCCTTTAAGAACTTTACATATGAAGGCATTTGAACTAGTAACTCAGTAAAATAGATTTTGATATATAATTTCTTAAACACCACTAAAAATTTCAAATTGCTTATCCAAGTCCACACTTTTGAGTCTTTGAGGATATGGAATCCTAAGCTTATAGGGTCATATGTTAAGATTGGAAAATAATCTAGATCACTCCTCTTTCTCAATGTTAGTTTCTTTATCTTTTCTCTTCTTCACCACCTTCTCCTTACCCTTCTTCTTTAAACTTGCACTTTCCACTTCCTTACCATTTCTCTAGGTGATAGCCTTAACATACTCCCTAAGATTGGTTTTGGTAATACTAGTTAGCTTACAAGGTAAACTCTCCTGTAAGATTTACATAGTTTAGCTTGCTTGTCTCTAAGTTCCTAATCAAAGCCTCATGGTTTTGTATCCTAGACTTGTTAGATTGGATGTATTTCATCATGGTCTCCTCAAAACTATACTTCTCTTATAGTGGAGCCATATTGACTCTAAAGCCAAGGGATGGAACTCTTCAAAGGTTGGCTTGTGAAAAGTTTTGGTAGTTCTGAATACTACTACATATAAAGTTTAGATGGTTCCTCAATTTAGGATTGTAAGTGTTAAAGTAGGAGTACCCTTGTTACTTATTAAAATTATCTACATATTGGACTTACTTAGGCTATTAGGAAAAAAGACTTCTTACCTAATAGTCGTGGGTCGAATGGGAGTTACCTCCATAATTTTTGCATACAACTTAATCTCTCAATACACTATTACCAAGTCCACTCACTAAACTATCCAGATTTTTATTATTAAGTACTTACATTTGGATTGTTAATTATATGAGCTTTATAAAAATTCCTAGGATGTCGCTTAGAATGGTACTAAAGTTATTTATTTCCATCTCTTAAATCAATTTATATGTTTAATTTAATGTATTCCTCATCAAGCTACCTCTAATAATAGCATTTCTGGTACTACAAGTAGAAGGGATGATTCCAATATAGAAAATATGTACCCATTACCATGTACTAAGTCCATAGGTACTTAGACAATATCTCCATAAACCTCTCCCAAACCTCATATAGACTCTTGTTCTCATGCTAAACAAAAGATGTAATCTCAATTTTCATTTTTGCTATCTTGTTTGGTAGGATGAATTTGGCTAGATAGAGTTTTATAAGCTCATCCCAAGTAGTGATGGAATCAAGGTGAAGGGTAAAGAGCTAGGCTTTAGCTTTGACTTTAAAGGAGAAAGGAGATAGCCTAAGTGTGATTACATCTTCTAAAATCCCATTATGTATAAATAGGTCATAAATATCTAAGAAGGTGTTTAAATGAATATTTGGTTCTTCTAGGCTGAGCCCCCAAACTATGAAGCCTTAACCATGAAAATAATCGAATGAGGGATCTCAAAGGTTTTTGCGTTGAACCTCGGTCTAACTATGCTAGCCACAAGTCTATTAATATTTTCCATAACTAATTCCATCATAGTAGGTTCTCCACATTCTTCTTGATTTTGTGCAACTATATGATCATGTTGTTCCATCTCTAGAAATTCAATATGTACTTATAAATGATCCTTATTGATAGTATCTACCTTTACTTTATTATATGTGCCTACTTGAGTTTCCTTCTTATGTCTATGCATGGTAAGCTTAAGTTTTAGATCAAATGTCAATTCCTCAGGCTTTGGGCCATAACTATGTATGTAAAACTAAGAAATTAACTAAACAAGATAAATCAAGCAAAAGCAAACAAGAATATAAGACAAAATGTAGAAAATATTCAATTAAAATTAAGAAACTAACCTCTATCCTTAGTATTACTAATGCAGATCCTTGGAAATAGTGCTAAAACTTGTTAAACGTGCTATGGTTTTTTTAATATTCTTTTTAACTTAAATTTATCTTTAAAACATCTATAAACAATTATAACTATCATCAAATTTTATAGTAGATTTGTTGAAGTCCAGATTATCATTTCCTTAAAGATCTACTTATAATTACTAAGTCACTTGAATTACAATTATCTAGAAAAATCAAGTTGATTGATTAAATAAAATAAAACAACCAAATTAAGCTAACTAAACTCTTCACTCATTGTAAAAGAAATCAAAATTTCAATTAATAATGACTAATTCAGATGTACAACTAAGGGGTTGGATATTGTTAGGGGTTAAATTTATAGTATTTTTGGATATTATTTTATGTTAATTTAACCCTATTTTAGTGCTTAAATGTTCCATTTATTTGTTATTATGTTTACTTTGCATGAGAGAGTTTAAATATGAAGATTAGAGTAAAAATATAAAAGTTTTGTAAAAATTCAAATGGAAAGTCAACAAAAAAGGTCCCCTTCCAGGGTCATGTTAATCGTTAAACAGGGTGCCATATTAATGAACATGGTGCTGTTACTAGATAGTGGGGTGCTGTTAATAAATGTGCAGCAGCCATTTTTGACCTAATCTTCAACATTTGCGGCTTGTCTTCTTCCTCCACTTGCAGCTGCTCAATCCCTATATAAAGGGACCTCTCCTAGTTGTTTTAGGCATCAGATTTAGCATCAAAACACATTAGTTTCATATCAAAGTAGTCTGAGGTTGTTTTTCATTTCTTTCTTTTGTACTTTGAGTTTTTCAGGTTATTTGGAGTTCCAGTAGCAGTAGTCACATAATTTTGAGTTAGAATACCATCTGAGGATGTGATTTGGTTAATTATAAACTCTTAATTTCATGTATTATTGTTGTTATTTTGAATTAGTCAAAGTATTGTTGCTTAAGTTATATTTATCATATGCTTTGATTAATTGTTGTGCTTAATGTTTAATTTCAGTTAAG
>JAOXYD010215063.1:0-19740 GCA_028565735.1 Pinacopodium congolense
AATCAACTATTGGATATCTAGGATCAAACACAATTAAATCAATAGGGTAAAAGGAAGATAAACAAGGATAGAACAACCTCTAAGTCTCCACTATTGAGTATATTCTGTGTTTTTCTTTCTTCTGCAATTACATTTAGTCAAGTTTCATTAGTTTAGTTTAATTTTAAGTTTCTATACCTTTTGTTTACCTTAAACAAAGTGCAATTCAGATTTTTAAGTGTCTAGAATCAATCCTCATGTAATTGATATCAGTTATAATATAAGTTACAACATATATACTTGTAGTGTAGCTAAAACTAGCAAATAACTTTTTGGAATTGTTGCTAAATATTATTATTTTAGCATCTTATTCGATCTGTATTCTTTTGATTTAAGGATTTTTAACACTTTTCCTATGTGATTGCAGGTGCATGAACACAAAAGTGACTAAGAGTTCAAACAAGTTGGAGGATGCTGAAATTTAAAACATTATAAAATATAAAAGAGAGCTTAGACAAGTAAAGCGCTAAAAAGAAATTGATAGAATAATGTCAGAAGAAAGAAATCTAGGAGGGCATCAAAGAACTCTTATAGAATTCATGAGGCCTAGCTTCCATATGGATTAATAAGGTATTATAAGACCCCCAGTCCAAGCTAATAATTTTTAGATCAAATTGGCATTATTAAATATGTTGCAAATAAATGTTCAATTCTATGGCTTGCCAGTGAAGATTCGAATGCTCACTTAGCCAACTTTTTAGAAATTTGCGACACCTTCAGATATAATAGCCTATTAGAAGATGTCGTAAGGATGAATTTTTTCCCTTTTACTCTGAAGGATGGAGCTAAGGCTTGGTTAAATTCTCTAAATACATAGAATATTATGACATGTGATGTTAGTGTCCTTGTTTTCTATCTTTTTGTGTGTTAAATTTCTTTGGTTTTAAGGATTAAAGTTATACTTAATGGAAATTAATCTTGTTTTATTTCAAGGTGTAATTTGGAACCAAATAGATAGAACTTCAAACATTTTAGGACAAAAAAAGCTGAACAAAGCGTTGAACCTAACTAAACATGGCCTCGTGCAGTGATACCTGTGTGATAGTAAGCAACAGAATTTTTAGAGATTTCTTTTTGGGCTTTAGCCTTACATTTGAAGGCCATATAATCTGTGAGACTTGGGCTAGAAGTAGACTAAAGAAGTCATGTGAAACACCTCAATAAAATGGATCAAACAACAACAAAGTGGGGTGGCCAAAAAGTGGAAGAGCAAGTAACACGGCCTTAGGCAATTAGACTATAGAGAGGGGAGAACATCCAGACAATGTGGGTTGCAAGAAGCCCAAGCAAACAAGGCCTACACCAAGAAGTAAAAGGGGGATGTGAATGGGGACCTACTAAGAGACAAAAGTGACGACTTACCTAAGAAGAAAAGGACTCACCCAGTAAAAAGAATAAAAAAAGGAGACTGGACATAAGGGGTGAACACGTTCAGAAGAAAAAGAATTGCCTAGCAACAAACAAAGGAGAGCACGTCCACAAAGGAGCAGAACGTCAAGTAGAAAACCAGAGAATCAGCGGATTGAATATATAGAAAATAGAAGAATCAGTATTAGTTAAGAAACTCATGATGTTAGGTAATTAAATTTTATTTCTTGGTTCATGGAATCCTATTTGTTGGACTTTAAATGTTGGAAGACCTTTTCTTTTATTTGAATCAATTTATTAGTCAAGTATCAATTATTTTTCTGTGTTATTATTAGGTTGTTTGATTTTACAGCTAGGTGTGAAACTAGTTTGTGATTTTGTTCAATCAATTGCTCGATTAAACCGGTTGACTTTCAATTCTTTTAATCAAAAGTAGCAACTAGGTTTTTGACTACTATGTTAGGGGCATGATTCTAGAAAAAATAACTCTCTAGGTTAAATATACATCATATGTATGTTGTCTAGTTCATCGATTTTCTTGATTCGCAAAACTATTAATTAATTAAATCTGAGATAGTATTCAGGTTCTTGATTAATAAGGATTAATTCAAATACAATTTTTTGTTAACTGAACATAAGAAAAAATAAGTAACGAAATTACCACGACCAATGCTTAACCTAGAAATTGATTATTTTAGTGTCTATGATCAACGCAAGTTTAATAACGAAGGAGACCGAAAACCACGATTTATTCTTATTGATTTTTAAATTGTCATTATTTCACTATTAGTTATTTTTCAATTTAGTGTTTCATTTAATTTATGTTTAATTCAAAACTTAAAACCCCCTTTTTATTGCGTAACTACTAACGTAAGAATTCCTTATGGGAATGATCCCTACTTTCCACTATTACATTAATTTGTATTACAGGAAGTTGGGGTTTTTTTTAATATTTAGTTGTAGGCGACAACATTCAGCAAATTTTGACAACATTATTGGGGAGTTTTTTATGGTTAATGTACGTTACGTGTTTAAGTCAATATGAAAATTTGCAGTAAAATTATGAAATTGAGAACACAGTAAAGGCATTAAGAAAGCAGACGAAAGAAAGACAACAATTACTAAAAAAATAATGAAAAAGAGAAAGAAACTTGGATACCAATCACACTATACGCCAACTGGCTGATCCAGCTGAGAATTAGCAACCTCACTGCATTAATTTTTTGAATCTGGGTGACAACAATACTTTTGGGATTAAATTGGGGTTGATTCATTTGTTACCTATATTTTGAGGCATATTGGGAGAAGATCCTTATAAGCACTTGAAGGTGTTTGATGTTGTTTACATGGGGATGAAACCTACTAATGTCACCGAAGAACAGATCAAATAGAGAGATTTTCCCTTTCCTTTGATGGATGATGCCCAAGACTAGATATGCTATTTACTTACAGGAAGTATTACAACATAGGCAAAGATGAATAAGCCCATGACTTGTTATAAGAGATTATAAATAACAATTGCTTATGGAGTACAGAAAGGAGTAGGCAACCATCTCCTTAGGAGCAGAATGGTGTTATTGCCATGGATTCAGTGACTGCCTTACAAGCTCAGAAATTAGCATTAGCCAAAAAATTAAATAGCTTGCAGGCTAATTCATCTCAGACATTGAAACCAGTATAAAATGGGTGTGAATTGTGTGGTCAAGAGAGTCATGTAACTGCAAAGTGCTTTTTAATGGAAATAGTGATATAGAAGTAAACTACATAGGAGCATCGCAAGGGATGTCAGGTAATAACACTTACCTAATACTTAGAATCCGGGGTGTAAGAACCACCCAAACTTTTCTTGAACTAACATTACAGGTAGTAATATGAGAGCACAAAGGTCACCAAGCTTTTAATAAGATAGGCTTAGATCACTAGAATTAAAGATGGATAAGCTTATGGACATGTTCAGCTCAAAGTTTAATAGCCAAGAAGAACGATAGAAGAGGATGGAGGCAAAATTCGATCACATAGTTATGAACAATGCATCATCTATCCACAATTTGGAAGTTCATGTGGGCCAACTTGTAAACGCATTATTGTCCAGATGTATGGGAAGCCTTCCAAGAAACACGAAAGCGAATCCATGAGAACAACTAAAGGCCATCAAATTCAAAAATAGAAAAGAACTAAAGGAGTAAAGGGAGAAGGTCAAAAGTTCCAAGGGAGTGAGCCAAGAAAACGAAGAAGAAAAGGAGGAGGAGAAGCCTTATGTGCCACCACCACTGTACAAGCCTAAGATTCCTTTTCCATAATGGTTTCAGAAGAACTAAACAGATGTACAATTTGTCAAGTTTTTGGATAAATTGAAGAGGTTGCATACTAACTTTTTGTTTGTGGAAGAATTAGAGAACAAGCCCAAGTACTTTAAGTTTCTCAAGGATATCTTATCAAATAAATGGACTTAGGAAGACAATCAAACAATGGCCTTAATGGAGAGCTACAACTCTATCATCACCAACCATGTACCATCCAAGTTATAATATCCAAGGAGTTTTACTATACCTTGTGTTGTTGGTAACTTGAAATTTTCTAGGTGTTTATATCATTTAAGGGCAAGTATCAATCTTATGCCTTTGTTATTCTTCAAGAAATTAGAATTGGGAGACATAAAGATAACATTAGTGCTTATATAGTTGACAGATCAATCAATTAAGAAGCCGATTGGTGTGGTGGAAGATGTGCCTAATAAGATGGAAAAATTCCTTATTCTAGTAGATTTTGTAGTGCTTGACTTTGAGGAAGACATTAAATTTCTATTACTTTTGGGAAGACCATTTATGAACACTAGAAGAGCACTAATTGATGTACATAAAGAGAATTTAGTGTTGAGAATTGGGGATAAACTGGTGGAATTTAATATGAGAAAGTCCTTGAAAATTTTGGTAAAAGGAATGGGTTATTTGAAAATAAAAGCCAATAAAGAAGTTGAGAAGGATGAGGAGTTAGGTGCGATACCAAATCTAGAACTTTTAGTACGAACAAAGGTCTCTATTCCATTCTCCTTGGTAAAATCATGCATACTCACATGGAATTCTTTACCTCCATGCTTGAAACATATCCCCTTAAATGAGAAAAAAAACCATTATCCATTATCATTCCTATAAAAATAACTTTGCAACAAGCGGAAAAAGGTAGTTAATGTGAGAAAGAAGCAACTCAGAGCAAGGTTGAAGTTAATTCTCATTGAAAGACAAGGACATATTATCTTGTCCTTTTCTTATTTCTTAAAGCTAAATTGAGTATGGTCAAGTTAAGGACCTTAAATTAGCCTTTTTTTTAATTCATAGTTAGTTTAATTTTTAACTTGTGTGCTTAATTTAGGTCTTGTAAAATCCAGAACTTTTAGTGCGAACAAAGGTCCCTATTCCATTCTCATTGGTAAAATCATGCATACTTACATGGAACTCTTTACCTGCATGCTTGAAACATATTCCCTGAAATGAGAAAAAACCACTATCCATTATCATTCCTATAAAAAGGACTTTGCAACAAGTGGAAAAAGTTGGTTAATGTGAGAAAGAAGCAACTCAGAGCAAGGTTGAAGTTGATTCTCATTGAAAGACCAGGACATATTATCTTGTCCTTTTCTTATTTCTTAAAGCTAAATTGAAGTTGATGCTCATTGAAAGACAAGAGTCGATGCAAAGCACCCTTTGAAGTTGATCAATTTTACAAACATGGGACTCTCAAAATGGAAAATTTCAAAGCAAAAACATTCAAGATGAACGGGCATCATGGTAAGCTATACATGGGAGAATTTTAATCGAAAGAAAGTGACGTATCCTCTTGTCCTTTTCTTATTTCTTAAAGCTAAACTGAGTATGGTCAAATGAAGGACCTTAAATTAGCATGTTTTTATTCATAGTTAGTTTAATTTTTAACTTGTGTGCTTAATTGAAGTCTTGACTTTATATATATACATATATATATATATATTTTAAGAAACAAAAGTGTGTGTTAAAAAATTCAAAAATATAAAAAATATAAGGGCTGTGTTATTATTTCAATTTCTTCTATCCTGTTGCATTTTGTAGGACTTACATACTAATGCAATCGTAGTTATTGGAAGAGTTCTTTAAGGATTGTATGTTCTGGACAGCAAGTCTTTTAGTGTGAAGCCTATTCATCATTATACTTCATCTCTAGAGTTTCCTTTATCATAATCATGTAGTGTTTTTCCTAATGTTGTAAATGTAGTATCCAGTTCTTCTTTGTGGCACCAACGACTTGCCCATATTTCAGTTAATGTTCTCAAACTTATTCCTTTCCTTCAGGATAAACTGGATAATTGTAATGATGTTTGTGAAGTTTGTCCTTTAGCCAAATAGCATCGTCTTCCCTTTCTTATAAGTTTAATACAAACTACACATCTTTTTTAGCTTTTACACCTGGACATTTAGGGTCTATACTTTTATGCTACAATTTTTGGTGGTTATTATGCTTTAATTATAGTGGATGATTATAGTCAAGGGACTTGGATATATTAGATGCAACACAAATCACAAGTTCCTGCCATTCTCGAGTCTTTCTGTATGATAGTGCTAAATCAATTTTAGGTTTTTGTAAAAGTTATTTGATATGATAATGGTGCTGAATTTCTTAATCATTCTTGTCAATTGATTCTTCAGCGTTTTGGTATTCTTCATCAATGATCTTATATATTTACTCTTTAGCAGAATATCATTGTTGAAGCTTAAAGGTAAGCATAAACATCTTCTTTAATTAATTAGAGCTTTGCTTTTTCAAGCTTCTTTATCTCATCATTTTTTGGGTGAAGCAATCTTATAGGCCATATATTTGATCAATCATTTACCTTCTTTAGTGCTTCATTGGAAGACTCCTTATGAGCTTCTTTATGGTAAGCCTCCTACCTGTGATTCATTAAAGGTTTTTGATTGTTTGTGTTTACTACTCATAAGACTACTTACAAAGATAAGTTTGTTCTAAGAGCATTTCATTGTGTTTTTCTTGACTATAGTTCACGGCAAAAAACCTTTAATCTTTTTAATCTTGAGACTCACCATATTTTTGTTCCCCGGAACGTTATTTTTTATGAAACACATTTTCCTTTTAAGCATGCTTCTATTAATGATTCCGACATTCCTTTGCCTACTATTCCCTTTTTTGTTCATTCATCTGATATTCCGTAGCCTCGGTCCTCTAGTGATGATATCCCTTAGTTTGTTTTAGACATTGCTTTTTCGTCTCCTTATGTTTCTCCCCATACTATCATTCCTTTACATCGCAGTACTCGACCAACTCAGACGCTTGTTTGGTTGGATGATTTTGATTGTAATACTATTTCTATTAGTGTGCTTGTTCCTGATTATTCATCTATTCAATTTCTTTTTACCCATTATCTGCTTTTGGATAATTTGGCTAATACAAAGGAGCGTACTAATTACTCTCATGCAAAGCTGAATCCTCACTAGGTCTATACAATGCAGTAAGAACTTTTTGCCTTAGAATCTAACTATACTTGGGAGCTTAATTCATTGCCGTCTAACAAGAGAGCCATTGGTTCTCGTTAGGTCTATAAGCTCAAGCTGAAGCCTGATGGTTTCATTGATCGTTATAAGGCTAGATTGGTTGCAAAGGGTTTCAATAAAATTGAAGGCAACGATTACAGTGATAGTTTTTCCCCTGTAATATGTTACTGTTTGTGTTATGTTTACTGTGGCTACTGCAAATGCTTGCCTCTTTATCAATTGGATATAACCAATGCATTATTACACAGGTTTCTGGATAAGGAGGCCTATATGACTGCTCTTAATGGTTATTCTCAAGATTAGCCTGGCTAAGTCTGTTGTTTGAAACAATCTCTATATGGCTTGAAGCAAGCCTACCAGGAGTTTACTCACTAGCTTCATCAATTTAATTTTATTAATTTGACTCATGATCATTGTTTGTTTTTTAAGCCTTTTGGTTCTTCTTATATGGCGTTACTTGTTCATGTCGATGATGCCCTTCTTATAAGACTTTTGGAGACTGATCTTCATGTTATTAAGGTCTTTCTTTATGATAAATTTACTATAAAAGGTCTTGGCCATGCTAAATATTTTGTGTCTGGAAATCGTACATTCTTCTCAAGGTCTTGCTGTGAATAAGTTTAAATATATTATTGATATTGCTTGGGCTGCTAGCTTACTAGATGCTAAATCACATGTCACTCCTTTACCTCCAAGTATTAAGCTTAGTGTTGATGCTTGTCCTCCTATTGATGATCTTGCCACTTATCAACATCTTGTTGGTAAGCTTTTATACTTAAATTTCACTCATCCAGATGTTTCTTATGTTTTTCAGCAATTAAGCCAATTTTTCCAACATCCTTGTAAATTTCACTAGGATTCTGCCCTATATTTGCTTCGGTACCTTAAGGGGTGTGCTTCTACTGGTCTATTTTTTCTTGTCGAAATTTCCTTTTAGCTATCTATTTTTTTGTGATGCTGATTGGGCATCTTACAAAATTACTCGTCGTTCCTTGAAAATTTTTTGTGTTTTTCTTAGTTCTTCCTTAATTTCTTGGAAGATAAAAAAACAATCTCATTCCTCGGCTGAGGCTGAGTACTGTAGTATGGCTTCTAATGTTTGTGAGTTACAGTGGACTTCGTATTTGTTGCGTGATTTTCATCTTCCTATTTCTACTCCGATTCCTTTTTAGTGTGACAATAAGGCAGCTCCCTAAATAATGGCTAATCTTATGTTCCATAAGCGAACGGAGCATTTGGACATCGATTTCCATTTAATGTGTGATCTGTTTAAAGCTGGTTTTTATGATCCTCACCATGTCTCTTCTCATGACCAGGTTGCTGATCTCTTTACCAAATTCTTATCGTCTCTATCTTTTCTTCATCTCTTTTCCAAGTTGAGCCTGGTTCGCCTTCCCTATGCTCCAACTTGTAAAGGGGATGTAGAGATATCTAGTAATATCTAGTGAGAGACGTCGGTTGAACAAAAACAGGGGCGAATAGGGTATGATCATCCCTCCCTCCATTTCTTTTAGCTTAACTGTTAGCTATTATATAATCGTTAGTCAACATTATTTATACCGTTAGTCAATTATTTAAGACCTGCTTCTGTATTGTTGACAGTTACTGGCTGACCTCTGTATATATATAATTTTCTTGTACAGTTTTAACAACTTGAGTAATAAAAATTTTCTAGTGAAAGCTTTCTATATGAGTTTTCTTCTTTTTGTTCACTTTTGGCCTTCCTGAACTCAGTCTTCCCATCTTTGTTATTTTTTTTTGTGTGAATTTGGGTTTCCTTTTGTAGCTGAATACGTCCCTTATAGCATAAATGTCCAATGTCTACATTGTTGGTAAAAGGTTCTCAATCCCAAAGTTGTCAAGGTTCATAATGATAAAAGTTTTGGAAGTTCGTTTTCTTTCTTCTTCACTTTCCTATTACATTACCAGTGTCCTCCTTCCCTACACCATTGACGTGCTTTTTCAAGAAGATGATCTATTATGTGAGCTTGTTGGGAAGTATGGGAATAAGAAATTGTAACACCCCTATCTCACATCCTATTATTAAGGTCACAAAAATCACATGTATAGAACATCAACTGTATTAAAACTATAAATAGTTGCTGGTAATCTCAAAAGTCTTCCTGTACATAACATTGCAACCCAAAATATCACACATAACAGTATATACATAAAGACAGAGATCAAACAACTATACATAATTTCTTATGCTGCTGGCCCGACTTAACCTCAACGATCTCAGTCTCGAACACTAGAATTATCTCTATTCACTCTATCACCTGAAAAATGTAATGGTAAGGAATGAGCTACCTACTCAGTAAGGGTCACCTGACCGTACCCTTATATATAAAAATATCTCAATATATAGTAATAAAATAAACGATGAAATATCAACTAAACCGAATGCATAAAATCGTACATAATAGGTCAAAACCTCTAAACAAGTATTTATAACATTATAATTATTCTCAATTTACTTATTATGTCTATTCTTGGTCTCATTTTAGGCCCCGCTAAACCTAATAGGCCTATATCCAATGATCCGCTGGCTCATATCAATTATAATATCTTATCACTGTGTGGAAATAAAATCATAAAAATAAATATCATCACAGTTTACTCTACTTACACAATCACATCAGATACACTTGTACTATTTCGGTATCTAAACATCGACACAAGGTATCCCCGGAACTCATGATAACCCTGTTACCACTCCGATATCTATTCCACTGATAAGTACCTAGTCACATCTCACTTATATCTCATCATTTTATCAATATCGAAGACCATCGAATATAGCCTATCATAGGCAATGCACTAATGCACTGTAATTCTTTAACTTAATCTATCATAATTCAATCTCAATATACTTTATACATAGAATTCATTAAGTCTAAATTATCATATACCAATAAAAAAATATACAAAGCACATTTCTCGAATACTCAAGCAATACATGCCATATAATGTAAATTATGTATTAATTTCACATTTTCAATTTATCAAACATTATCAATCATAAATCATGCAATTTATCCCATTATGATCATCATGTGCTATTTTAACAATTTATTATTTTTTAAAAATCAACATATCTAATTTATATAAATATCATATTAGATATGACATGTACAATTTTACATACACTACACAATATAAGGATATAATCTTAAGTTAATCTTACTTAGTCTCCCCTTCAGTCTAACTTGTTTTCCAACTCATTTTTAAAACCTAAATATTTTTATAGTTGGATTAGCGGCATTAGCCTTTTGATTTGTTTTGCTAAAAATAGGCTCAATTATAACAGTAATCAATTCCTAAGATATATTTATGAAATTAAAATGGCTCTTCTTATTAAATTCTTAATAATTATCGATGTATAAGACTTATTCGGTAAACAAAATTCTATTGTAAGATGTTCTTCTTATCTGGACGATGCTTGCCATGCCGCTGTCTTCTTAAATCCTTATCAACGCTTATTAAGCTATGGTCTTTCTAACGTGCAGTAGCTTCAAGAGTCCAAGGCAAACGTTCAGTTTATAAAGAGTAGAGTCCAAGGCAAACAAGAAAAGCAAAGTCCAGGAGGTTACACGTTTTGGACAGATGTCAATTGGTAGCAGTGAACCCAAGTTCGTTGTCTTACATGCATAGAGACACATGTAGACCTTACAGAAATGGTCTGAAATAGCAAAATATTTGCCAGGCCGCATTGGCAAGCAATGCCGCGAAAGGTATTTAGTCTGAGCCTGATAAGCTTCCAGGAAGAAACCTTTCGTTTTCAGTTCCTTCTTTTACTTGGACACAAGTCAATGGAGTTTATACTGATTGCTTATTCAGGTGGCACAATCATTTAGATCCTGACATTAAGAGAACTGCATGGATCAAATAGGAGGAACTAGCTCTAATTATCGCCCATAGCATGTATGGGAATAAGTGGGACTCATATTGCGGAGTTCCTTCCTGGAAGGTATCTGTGAAAACTTCTATATGGAAGTGTAGATATTTCAGCTTTTCAGGAGGTCTTCAATGGCAGGAGGCAATGTCTCCCATTGATCTCTTGATAACTCCTTACCTAGGAGATGGAATTTCTACACTGATTTTAGTGGTATTTCATATTTTACCAGGACAGAAAATTCAATAAAGAACCACTGGAACTCCTCACCGAGTAAGAAACTCGCAACTTTTAGTGTTGAACTTCATGATCATATTGTGAAAACGGAAGCCAGTAGGCTTGAGGTGGAGAAACAAAGCTTTGATCAGAATACGAACAACAGAAGTAGTTGTGATCGGGGTCCTGGTGATGAAAATTGCAGAACTCCAAGAAATGGAAAAAATTGTTCAGCCAAGTTCATGATTGGAAATATTCACACTAGAGAAAACACCAGTAACCTTGATCATATTGCAGCTAAGTGGCATGGTACTATCTGTAATACTTGTTCTGGTGATGTTCATACATCTCAATATGCAAGTGAAAGAACCCTTGAACATGTGAAGGGTATCAATTCCTCGTCTTTTGGCAACTCCATTGATGTCCTTGATCAAGTTCAAATTGTTATATTATTTCATAATTAAGTGGCCCATATGATTTATTGGATTATTTCTAATTAAATGGGCCTAGTATGATAGTTAGTAAGCCTTAAAGAAACATTAGAATTAATGGGTCTAAATAGCTTTTTCCCTCTCCCTTCAAAAACATACACAGAAAGGCAGTTTTCTATATTGGAACATTACAGAATTTTCTTAACTATCAAAGAATACTGAAAGGAACGAGGTAGAGAGGGAATAAAGAAAAACTATAGTCACAAACAGGATTAATATGGATCCAGGTATGTGTTTATTATATATGAATGTGAATCAAAGTGTTTAATCGATCCATTACAGATTTCAATTCAAAACACAGGTATGATCCTTAATGAAGGTGCAGGAACTCCAAATTAATACAGAAGACGATAATCGTGGTTACTGGAGGTACAGTTTGCTATAGCTAAAAGAGTTCAATAGATTTTTGGAAACTGATAGTTCTGAAAGCTATCTGCACTCTGAAATGTCATGATTCAGGAATGGTTTCCTGGTGCAGCAATCCAGAATCCATATTGAGAAGTGCAGAAAGTAGTCTACTTTAGAACAGCTCGTATGATAGTTCCTGATGATTCTTGCATGTTTAGTACTTCATTAGTTAAGTTGAATCATCCACTTCCAGTTACTTTGGAAGTGTTCCCTAGACTTGTAAAGATGTATGTTTTGTGAAGATGAATCATAGTTATATGTAAGAAATAACCAAGCGTCCAATGGAAGAAGTTACGACAATCGGATGCCATAATAACTCACTGTATGACAAAATTTAGGAGCTTTGACATGTAATCATTTCACCATTCCCTATTGTTGATGGCCTTTCTATTGTTTCTTGTAGATTAATATGATTTCGGGGCTACAAAATTTTGTCACAGTACTTAAAATAAAGGTGACTTGCAAGATTGCTTATAATTGGTTATACTGTGAGAGACCCAAAAAGACTGATTAAATGTGTTTCGAGAGTAACAAAATTAGATGTCAATTGTCAATAAAATTTGTTAGTGAACATTTCAATTTTATACTAGTTAGATAACGTGGAATTTTATGATCAAACTCACATGAACTAATTTAGTTTCTTGCTATTTCTTATAATAAGAAAAAAAAATTTATATAAAAGGAAAATGAAAAAAAAACAAAGAAAGATAAGTCTCCACTTCAATAAAAAAGAATTTTTACATTCAAGTTTCTTTAGTCTATCATTTTTCTTTTACATTCTGGACTTTTTACAAGTTAATTGAAATAAACTTTAAAAATTTTAAATATGTTTCTTATATTGGAGATTAACTATGAAATTATAATTAAATTATGTTTATAAAATTATTAGAAATTAATAAATATTAAGGGCCTGTTTGGTTTAATTTTCTGATTCTGTTTTCTGTTTTTTTTCTTTTTTTCATTAATTTATATATATATTTTAAATTTCTATACTATTTTCTCAATTCTTGTATTTTATCAGTGTATTACTTTTTTTTAGATACGTTTGCTGTTTTTCTCAAATTTTATATTTAAAAAATTGAAAACTAAATAAAATGATAAATCAGTTACTCTTATCTTTATCTCTTAGTTATTCTGTGTTTATCTCTTAGTCTGTATTTATCTCTTAGTTAGTTTGTATTTATCTCTTATATCAGATGTATCTCCTGTATATCATTACTATAAATACAGTGGCCATACCCGTATTAGGGTAAGCCTATTATTTCCTATTCACTCTTTACTAAAAACTAAAACAAGAAACATATCTAGACAACCCTAAATAAGTTTTGAAAATTTTATCCAAATTTTTTGTAAACATTTTAAGATAGACGCCCTTGAAGTTCTGAGAGTTTAACATACGAAGGACCTGACTACGCAATTCCTAGCAGTAGGGTAAAATTGGTATTTTAAGGGTATAATTGATTTTATTTATCTTAAATAACTATTATGCCCTTTTATAACTTAAAGTATTAGGTAAATTTTATTAATTAATCCATAAATTCTAAAATCTTAAACTATAAAATTTTAAATTCCTAAAATCTTATATTTTAATATTTTAAAATCATAAACCTTAAAATTTTAGACCTTAAAACCATTAAAAAGAACATGTCCTAAATTTCTAAATCATAAAATTTAAATTAAAAATCTTATAATATGAATTATATAATTTTAAAAACTTTTGGAGAGTAATAGACTTTCAAAATACAGGTGACTCCACCTGGACCAGGGGGTTACCACCCAGTATTTTCGACATATTAAATACGATTGTCAATTTGGGATTTAATTTACAACTACCAATATTGTAAACTTCAAAGCAATAGAACAGATAACGACTGAAATTTGTGAAATTTGTGCTGAACTTGCGTTAGGCTACATGTCGATTCCATGTGATGTGGCGTGGAGGGTGGAAACTTCGATATTCTAAAATTTAATTAAAAAAATAAAAAAAAACAATATTTTTAAACGTGTTCCGTAGAACCTAATAAATACAATGGATTTGGATGTAATTTACATTCTGTCAGCATCTTCGTTGAAATGGTCTACATCTATCGTTGAAATGGGAGATGGTTTAACTTACAGAGTAAGATCCCGTTTGTTTAAAAAATAAAAATTATAGAGTAAGTTCCCAAAAATCTCTTAAATTAATATGACAAAGGTTTAATTCATAATAAGAGAAGTTATAATTTATTTGAAATTTTTTTTTGTTAATATCAACATCTTTATTGAAATGATCTAAATCTGTGCGATTGAAAGGTGTGAAACAAAAAGAAATACGTGTTCCTTTTTAAATTTTCATTTGTAAAGTAAATGTCAAAGAATCTCTTTAATTTAAAATGATTTAATTTTTATTTAAGATAAAAGAAGTTATAATTAGTTTAAAATGATGAGTCACGGAAGAGAATTTTGAATTTATTTAAAAATTTTGAAAAAATAAAAATAATGACACATCTAATTAAATTAAATTTATTGTCATTTGATTTTGAAATATTATCTTGTCAAATAATTTATTTAAAATACATAATCTATAAATTATTATTTATTCAGTATATATTTAAAAAGTAGCAAATGCAAATTACGTCATTGTATAAAAGCTTCTGTCATCTGTTGCCATTTTGGTATTCAATGGAGTTGTTAAGCATATAGGTATGCACAATTTTTTTTTTAAGACAAATTTGTTGTATGTAGGTCATTTGGTGGATCAGAATTCAGATATCTTTTATTTAATGATATTTAAAAGGCCATTGATTCGGTCTTTTGATATGAACAAAGAACCACTATTAGTAGCATCATCTTCCTTTTAGTTGACTTTTGTATGGGGAAATTTTGTATATTGTGGCGTAATTTGTGGTTTTATTTATTTTTAAAATATTCTATTATTTAAATTACTAAAAAAAGACCTTTAAACGAGTGCAACATTATAATTTAAAAGAAAAATCAAAGAGAAATTCCACTGATCGTATCTTTGACCGTATTTGTCATTATTTTTTTGATTTACTGTTTATATTTTTCTAAACATAAAAATTAATTAAAATATTTTACTTATATTTATAAATATTATTTACTTATTTATAAAAATATAAAATAAATAACTATAAATAAGAAAACACCATTTTTGTATTTTATAAACATGTTCTATCCACATTCTCTCTCCTATCCTCACTTAAAGGCTTGTTTAGTTTCACTTTAGTTTTACTTTTCATTTTTAATTTTTTTAAAATACAAAAATCGATAAAGAAAACACATTAATATAGCACAGAAATCGAAAAAGAAAACATAATACCTAATACAAAAATATAACAACCACAACAAAAAATCAAAACTCATAACCCAGTTAAATATACCCTAAATCTGTAATTCTTTTAATATTTTTCATCTCTTCTCATTCGACTTTCCTATATATTTTATCAATCACACAAAATTTTAGTTTTTAAACAAAAAATAAATAATAAAAAATATAATTATAATTAAAAAATAAAAGTAATATCATATAACCTTTAAATACAAATGAAACGAATCACGAGTGACAAAAAATTGTCATGTTCAAGCCATCCATGGAAAAGAATGGAAATTTTGTTATTTGAAATTTATACCCAGATCATAGATGAAACAACATGTAAAACTATAAATTTAATTTACATACATGAAAATTGGGAACAATATTTATTACATAAAAATATTTTAACTACCTTAAACTTTAATTAAGTGTCACATTTAATGCATTTTTATTGCTTTAATATAAGACATTTTACAAGAGATGGTTTTAGTTTTCTTAAGAGTTCCTTAATTAAACAATTATAGTTTTAATCATTGTAAAAGAAATTGTGATTTACTTCAGTTTTAAAGTTGACAGTTGATTGAGAGTGTAAATATTTTAAGATTTAAAAGTATCATTTAATCAAATGTTACTTAATTTTGAATCATTAGTACATTAAATAATTTAATTAAATATTTAATTTACAAGCTATTATGTAAATCAAACAACTTATAATCTAAAAAAATAGATGCCGCGGTTCACTAAATTTGTCATATATTTGAAACATTAACTAAGGGCGTGTGATTGAACTTTTGATTGTGAATTTTAATTGAGGATGTTGTATTTTTGTATTGAATTTTATGTATTTTTATAAATTTTTATGTTATCTTGATTTTTATATTGTATTAAAATATTTTTTATTAATTTTTATATTTAAAAAATCTAAAAACGGAATCAGAATCGGTCAAAATTTTAGAGAACTCACCACGAAATCGGAATTGCCTTGGGAATTGTTTGACCTGAAGTCACAAAGACTTCAGGTCAAACAATAGTAGACGTTCTTTTCCGCCAATCTTCCTTTTAGGCCCACAACAATCTCGCAAACTATTTCTATTATTGTAATCATCGGCTAGATAAGGTGGTAGATGGCCACAGGGCTCTTATTTGTTCAGTCCGACTCTAAAAAAAATATTTATAATTTTTTATATTAATTAATTAATTTAAGATATGTAAAAATATTTAAAATATTTTTTATAATGATCATTAATAATTTATATAAGAAGATCACCAAATTTCTTTTTAAAATTTAAGTACCTAAAAATCAAATATGTAAAAAACATCTATTTTAAATTATATACCAATAATCTTAGCATATTAAAAAATAGTAATAAATTAAATCCAAATCCTTAATTTTACTAATAGATGCATGCTTTCAGATTAGGCTTTCAGTTATTCAAATAATTAAAACTTTTTAAATATAATCATACCATCAAGTACAGCTTGAAAACATTACAGTTTTAGCTTTTCGTGTTATCAATAATTATTGTAATAATCTTTTTTAAAAATTTATTGTAATAAATTACAAATGCAGTGTTTAATTTAGAATTTAAAAACTAGACAATACTTTTTTTTTTTGAAAAAGAACTTGACACTAACGTTAAGAACACGTAAAAGCTACATTTCAACAAATAATATTATCCTTTTCGAAACTGATTACACGATTAACATCTTATGCCGGTCATAATCGATTTTAATAAAATAATAATATTAGATCTATATATATATGTATATATGGCTGCTAATTATAGAGGCCCGTGTGCGATCGACCGCGTCGTTTTTTCCTTGACCGCTAAACACGCAAGCTTTTTTGCATATAAACCCCGCCACACCCCTTTGATTCAGACAGTCCTCCTTTTACTCTGCTTCTTCTCCTTCACAATTCCTCTTATTCCAACACTTCCCTCACCACTGATCAATACCCTTTAAGCGTTTCTCCTTCTACTCAATACATATGGCGTTCTTCACTCTAGAGATCGTCATCTTCTCTGCAGAAAACCTGAGTCTTGATAAAAAACCAGTGAAGAAGAACTCCTTTGTTGTGGTGAAGATCGACCCTTCTAACACCCAATCCACAAAGGCAGACTTTGAAGGAGGAAGCTCTCCTTCTTGGAACGAGACGTTTATAATGGTCATGCCAATGCACACTCGGTTTATAACTCTTCAAGTGTTGTGCAGGGTTGGACCCGTAGACAGAGTTATCGGTACTGTGGAGGTTCCAGCATCTGATTTCTTAGGAAAATACAGCAGGGCCCCGGAGTGTTATGAACACATCTTGAGTTACCGATTGAAGAACGAGAAGGATGAGAAAAATGGTATTATTAATCTTTCCATAAAGGTCTCCGATCAGGGGAGTCCGGTTACGAGAAATAATAAATCAAAACCTCCGTCGTCGAAGTCAACGATGGGAGTTCCCGTCGGTGGCCATGGCGGTGGAGTGGTGATGGGGATTCCTGTCTGGTGTGCTTCAAGTGGTTAATATCTAATCTTGAAGTCTCCCTCTTCGACACCTTCATGCAACAATTTCTTAAATTAAAAAACAATTAGAATGCTTAGATGATGTACATAGATAGATGTTTAATACTTATACAAGTTGTTACATGGGAGTTCTTTTCCTTCAGTCATCTTATGCCTTTCGCAATTTACACACTTATTTGCTCTTTTTAGTTTGTATATTACAATCAGGAGGCAATGAGATCTCCCGTACAAAAACGCATTCTTCACATTTTTTCAAATATAGTGATTTGGTAGCTATCGAAATCAAGTAAAAGTCAAAATTTATAACTAAAAAAAACTAAAAAAATAGATTACTTTTGCCTATAAATAGGCAAGAGTTCTCGAAGCTAAATCAAAAAAAGAAAAGAAAGAAGTGAGGCTGAGAGAAAGATCACTTTTGTGAGTCTAATTTTTTTCTTGTAATTCTCTAATTTTTTACTATTGAAAATCTTCTACCTTATCCATGGTTTTTTTACCTTAAATTAGAGAATTTTTCTTGTAAAATCTGTGTGTCTATTTATCTTTAATATTTCAGTTCCGATTAAGTTGCGATCATGTTCTATTCAAATTTTAATTTTTCTCAATAAGTAGTATTAGAGTCAATCATGAGTACGTATATCTGCTTATTATATATTCTGTGGTTGTCACCAAGAGTAGATCCTCCAAATTAAAAAATAAGTTAGATTATTATTCACCCTTGTAAAGGCACTATTTATTAAGTAGTTGTGATAGAGATAATGGTGGCAAAGTATGAAATTGAAAAGTTCAACGGGAGTAATTTTTCACTATAGAAGTTGAAGATAGGGCAATTCTAAGGAAAGATAATTGTAAGGCGGCCATTAATAAAAAACTAGCCTGGTTTACAAATGAAAAGTAGAATGAGATTTATAGAAATGCTGTAGCTAATCTTTACTTAGCATTAACAGATGGAGTATTATCCAACATAGAGGAGAAAAAGACGGCAAAAAAATATGGGATCACTTTACAAAATTGTACGAGACCAAATCACTTGACAATAAAATTTTTCTAAAGAGGAAACTATATACTTTACGCATAGCGAAATCCACTTCGGTGATGGAGCACTTAAATACTTTAAATACTCTATTTTCACAACTCACATCATTGGAGCATATAATAAAGATAAGTGAACGTGTGGAACTTCTACTCCAAAATCTACCAGATTTGTATGATCAACTCGTCATCAATTTAACAAATAACAAGAAACTCTAGTCTTCGACAATATTGCAACTGCTATTCTAGAAGAAGGGAGTCGGTACAAAAGTAAGGAAGACAGGCTAGCAAATTTGTAACAAACGGAGGCCTTGGCAGTGACGAGAGGAAGATTAATGAAACGTGGCTCAAGTGGAAGCCACAATCACGGTAGATTAAAATGTAGGGATAAGAAGAATTTCAAGTGCTACAATTGTGGTAAAAAAAGGCACCTGAAAAAGGATTGTTGGAATCTAAAGAAGAAAGATTCTGTTCCTCAAGGAAATGCTGCAAGCACTTCAGATGATGGAAACTCAATGGTCTGTGAAGCGGCAATGACTATTGGAGTAAAGAGAATATTTGTTGATGTATGGCTTCTCGATTCAGCTAGCCTTAACCACGGTTAATGACCATCGATTACGTTTACAAAATCGACAATTACGGTTTATGAAAATTTATAAAACTTAACCTAACTGTAAGTGTACGGTTTAAGTTACGGTTTGAAAACTGCCAATTACAGTTCAACCGACAGTTTACTACCGATTTAACCTTAATCATTATTTTATTAATTTCAAAATTTTGTTTTCAAACTTAAAAATTTTTAAATTGAAATTAAAAAAAGGTTAAATATAAAAAGTTGGATATAAAAATATAAAATTAAATGAATTAAAATATATGACAATCATATATAAATTATAAGGAAAGAATTAAATAAAATAATGGGCTTGAACT
>JAOXYD010215088.1:0-19737 GCA_028565735.1 Pinacopodium congolense
TTGAAATTTTTTAAAACTTGATCACCTAACTGAAAAAATGTCAAAAACTTGATCACTTGATTGACTGTTATCCCTATAATATATTTATAGAGTATTTGCAAATTTTATAAAATTCAAGAATTAATTTATAATTTTAAAAAATTATCCGAAATGATACCGTTATAGTATTATTTTAGAGGCAAATCCGATATCGATACTGCTACGGTATTTAATATACTAATTGTTATAAAATTTTAACATTGACCGAACTTTTTTAATTAATCACATATAAGAATTATAACTATTTAAAAATCGTATAAACTACACTTATCATTTAAATAATATTAATGATTCGTAAACATTTTTTGGAAATATAATTTAGTTGTACTTTTAGGTTTTGTTTTGTTTAGTTTTTAAATTTAGTTTTCAATTTCTATTTTTAAAAGAAACTGAAAAAATAGTAGAAAATAAAAAAAATAATACAAAAATATAATAAAAATTGAAAAAATAGTAAAAAAATTAAAAATTAATTAAAATTAATTAAAAATGAAAATAAAAATTTTGACCAAGAAAGTTCTTAATAATTTATTATATATGTATTTAAAATAATATATTTTAATATAAGTTTATCTTTAAAAACTATCTCACTTATTATCATAACTTAAATATTGATACATTGGAACTAAATCAACACCGTTCACACTGAAATTTTCATCAATTGAATTTCTGACATCTGATAATGTACCACAAGTGAAACAGCCTTGGTGATAGCGAACTAGAGGAGGAAGACGAGTCAATTTTGGATTTAAGTGGAAGCTGTGCGTGAAGAGGAAATTGAGTTGCGATTTCCAATTACAATGCATGTGATATTAAATGTCCCAGTGGCATAGGAAAACGTAACGAAGGTGGTGAGGACAATAACTAATCATGCCTTCGGACGAAGTACAATAATGAAAATAATTGTGATTACTGATAAGTATGATTGCACGGCTTACGAAATGAAGAATTACAAATATGAAATCCCTCAAAATGTAACGCATCCGCTACCAATAATGTTTTTTTACATGTATGAATCAAATTACATGCCTAAATTTATGCGAGATGACTAACAAACAGTTAAAAGGAAATAATTTTTTAAAAATTGAAGTATCCCTGTTTTCTGTCAGATTCACGATCTTGGTGTACTTACCATGTGGTACCGTGTCGTGTTGTTTGCTTCTTCCTGAATGTAACTTTTCATGCATTAACTTTGGAAAAAGAAAAAAAGAAAACTGGTATTTGTTTTTGGGGAAGTTAAATCATGAATTAAAAGAGTATAGCAAAAATCGATTTTACAGTGATTTAATAAATTAATTCTTTGCTTATATTCATTCTCCATAATTTTATTTAAATTTTTTATAAAATAATTTTTTAAGTGAAAAACTCTTATAACGTCTTCTTTATAAAAGAGAAATTTTTAACTTCTTTTTTGTATATAATGAAGAGAAATCTATAATAACATTACTTAAATGGATTGTAATCCTTTATTAATTTCAATGTCAAACTCTTAAATAAGTATACATTATCTCAAAATCTCACGTAATAATTTCAATATTTAACGAACTCACAAAACACAATGAATGCAACTAAACTCACAAATTTTAAATTGAGTTTGAATATATTTAATTTTAATATTTAAATTATTTAAATTCAATAAGTTTCAAATAATTTTATTTAGATTCAATCAAAATTGAGTATAAAAAATCGTTTAGATTATATAAAATTATACTCAAATCAAATTATTTTCATCCTAAAATATTTATCAATTTAAAGTAATTATTAATATATTATTATCACGATAATTATATTTGTATTACTCTCACATATATCCATTATTATAAATATTGAATTTATAAAATAAAATATTCATATGATTTTTAAAATTATTAATTTATTGCTATATTAAAAGAACATAATATTTACAATATATATTTGTTTAATTATTAAAAAATTTATTTTAATTATTAAAATAATTCATTAATTAGATTAAATATCATTTAGGCCCTTATAGTTTGGTAAATTATCAATTAGGTCATTATAGTTTGATAAACTATTAAATAGGTCCATAAAATTTCAAATTACTTTCACAATTACTCTAGTGACACGCGGCATGTCCACATCACGTTGACATAACACGTGGCACCACGTGGACATGACATGTGATACTGCTATTAGACAAAATAACAGCGAGACTGAAGGTAAAAGTAATTAAAAATTTTAGGGACTTATTTGATAGTTTTAAAACTATAAGGATCTAATTAATAATTTACCAAACCACATGGGGCCTTGATGAATTTAACCCATTTTAAAATATAGAAAGTATTATAAAAATTGATAAAAGTCTACATATTGCTTAATTGACACTAGAAAGTAATATCTAACAAAGGGTAATTCACAACTAAGTAGTCTCTCTTTATCCCTAAAATTAAGTCATGTTCTTCAAAGTGATTGGATGGCTTTCCATAAGAATTTTCGGATATTGAAATTTTGCAATTGGCTCTCATTCTCAATCTCTAAATAGTAATTTAAGATAAAATTATATTTAATTTAGAGATATCAATTTGTTAAGTAATTTATATAAAGTATATAATTTATAAATAAAGGAGTTTCCATAAGAATTTCTAACTATTAAAATTTTAGAATCCATTCTTATTCTCATTCTTAAGTGATATTATTTTAATAATAAAAGTTTAAGCCTTTAAATAGTTGTTTAAATTGAAATTATATTTAATTTTGAGTAATTAATTTATTAAGTGATCTATTTGAAATATATGATGTATAAATTATTGTGTGTAAGCATTCAAAAAAATAAAGAGTTCTTCTATGTTTAGACAAATGACGTTGTCAAATCATGCGGCAAACGTATTGGGATAGAAAACAAGTTATTTCTATAAGATACTTTATATTAAAAAATATGAATAAATCCCAGATCTAACCATATAAATGTAAAATGTGTAAAAATTGTACCTGATTTTGTGTTCATTAGTCTGAAAAATGTGGAAATATGTCTTGGAGTTATATTTTTAGATCTGTAAAAACACAGAAAAACAGAGAGAGAGGGAGAGAGAGTCTGAAAAACTAAAGAGGGAGTAGAGAGAGGTCAAAGAATTTTTCTGGGTGTTATCTTTATAATCTTTTATAATACTTGGTTCTTGTGATGACGTAAGTGACTGAACAGTTAAGTCTATATATAGTAAAAGAAGGAGATCTAGAAGTAGTGTTTATGGATGGTATTTTATTAGACATCCATATCACAATCTAATAAGCTGTCCGACCACATTGATAGGATCACATTTTCTTATACTAGTATTTATCATTTATGGACCATTAATCCAATTAATTATTTTTACATAATCCAATTAATGTTGTCTAAATTAAATATTTGAACAATTAAATGGACTGTGGTCCAATACAATTATTCCAACAATTTTCACAAGTTAAAAGTTACACTTAGTAGTATTCCATTGAAACATGAATGATTTAACTATTTCTAACTGAAGTTGGAATATGACTTAACTTTGAATCTTTTGATCAATAGAATTTAAAAAGTGATGTTTACGTAATGAAGGTTAATTAAGTAAACTTTTATCTAGTGACCCACCTTAAGCCTTTACTTGTCCTTAAGCAAATTAATTCATCACCAAGTTCATAATAGAAGATAAACATAGGAAAAAAAATTCAAAATTAATGCCACAATTATTGAAAATGCTTTCTTAATCCTTCAAATATTTTGACGCATGGAAATTTTATAAGATTAATAAATCGTATCAATTCAAAATTGAATTTAAATCAATTCATTCTTTTTCAAGTGTCAACCTAAATATAAAAATCAATTCCACATGTAAAAGGCAAACAACTAAGTTTGATGCATCATCTTTTCGATATTTCCACATCTTATAAAACAAAAATTAAAAAGAAATTGAATGAATTATGCACTTGCCTCCAATTCTGTCTAAGTTAGATTTTTATTTATTTTATTTTATTTAGACTGAAAAAATACTTTTTCTATCTAAAAGACTAACGATATAATCTACATCGGAATATCTCACTAAGTCCAAATAAGAATGCTTAGGGGTTCCATAACCCCAAAGATGCAGTTCTAACTAAATACCTTAAAATCCTCTTAACAACTAAAAGATGGAACTCTCTAGGACTTGACTGTAACCTATCACACAAATAGACATTAAACATAATGTCGGGTCTACTAGTTATAAGGTACAACAAACAACATATCATCCATTTATATAACTTTAAGTATATGGGTTTTCCTTCTTCATCCTTATTTTAACTTAGAGGTTACACTCATGAGGGTTCCTAAAGGTTTTGCTTAATCCATACCAAATCTTTGTAGCAATACCTTGATACATTTGGCTTGATTGATAAAGATACAATCCTTCTTTTTCCTAATTTGCAAACTAACAAAGAAATTTAAGTGTCCTATCATACTCATTTCAAATTCTTGACTTATAGACTTAAAAAAACTCCTTACACATCTTGTCATTTATGGCTCTACATAGAATATCATCTACGTATACTTGCACAATCAAGATGGCCTTATTCTCTTTCTTAATGAAAAGGATGGTGTTCACTTTACCCTTTGTAAAGCCATTTTGTAATAAAAATGTGCTTAACATACTAAGCTAGGAGCCTATTTTAACCATATAAGGCTTTCGGCAACTTATAAGCATGGTTTGGTATATCATGAATCTCAAACTTGGTGGTTGTTCTACATATACTTTTTCTTGTATAAAACCACTAAGGCACGAACTCTTAACATTCATTTGATATAACTTAAAGCCAATGTAATATTCAGATTCTAAAAGTAGTCTTATATCCTTCAATCTAGCTACGGTTGTAAAATGTTTCTCATAGTTTATTCCTTCTTCTTGATTGTAACCCTCAGCTACCAATCTATATTTGTTTAGCACAATATGTCTTGATTCATCAAAATTTTTTTAAACACCTATTTAGTACCAATAAATTGATGATCACTTAACCTAAGTACTAACTACAAACTTTGTTCCTCTCAAATTGAATCAACTCTTCATTAATGGCTAACATATAACTTTCATCACTTGAGGCTTCATCTATAATTTTAGGTTTATATTTTATATCAATGCTATGTGGGATAAATCTCTAAAAGATGATCATGTTTCTACTGCTTTTCCAACTTCATCTCTAATTTGGTTAGGGGGATAGTTTTTCTTATACCTCCACTCTTTAAGTAAACTATCATCTCTTATTTCATCTTCACATGGTTTAACTAATGAATCACGAAGTATAAGTGGATTATCTAAGGTTTTCTCAACATGTTCTTCTAGCCCTAATTTCTCTAAATCTCTAGATAAACCTATATCAATATCATCAACACTCTTCCTTATATCAAGAGGGCTTGTTTCATAAAAAACCACATTCATATTCTCTTCAATCATTATTATTCCTCTGATTTTGCATTAAAATTTCCTAATTTATCCCTAGTGTTCTAGATAAAGTACTTAAAACCAAACACTTTGAAATAATTAATCTTAGGCTTTTTCTCATATTACAACTTATAATGGTTCTTATTCATGTAAGGTCATACATAAACCTTATTAGAAACATGACAAGCACAAGCAACAATTTCCACCCAAAAGTACATGAGGACACTATACTCATTCAACATAGTCCTAGCCATCTCTTTTAAGGTTCTATACTTTCTCTTAACTACTCTATTTTGTTGAGGTGTCCTAGCAGTTGAAAAGTTATAGATATTGTCATTTTGTTTATAGTAAGCCTAAAAAATCTCATTCTCAAACTCCCTACCATGATCACTCCTAATCGATGAAATCATATACTATTTTTCTAATTAATCCCTCTTAGCAAACTTAATAAAGAATTTAAAGCACTCGTCGTTACTAATTAAGAACATCACCCATGTAAACCTACTATAGTTTCCAGCTATCATGTAAGTATACAGCTTTCCTTCTAACAACTAATACTCTAGATGGACCAAACAAATTCATATGTAATAACTCTAAAGTTCTAAAAGTAATAATCACAATAATCTTCTTAAAAGAGGTTTTGGTTTATTTACTTATTTAACATAAACCAAAATTTATTTTTTAAACTTCATCATAGTTAGTCCATTGATTAGATCCTTATTACTAAGGTTTGAAATGTGTTCCATACTAGCATATCTTAATCTTCTATGCCACATCTATGCATCATCATACATTAAAACAAAACACTTAAGTCATTTATTAGAAAGATCATTTAAATCAATGATAAATATGTTTCATTCTCTTTTAATAAAGAAAAGTATACAATCATGTTTAACATTAAAGATAATGTAAGAATAACCTTTAAAAGAAACTTTAAAAACTTTATCATAAAGTTGACTCACATTCAACAAGTTATGCTTCAATCCATCAACTAAAAGTGCATTATCAATAAAGTTATTCTTCTTACTGACTTTATCAAAACCTATTATCTTGCCCTTTTATGTTGCCTCTATAGGTGACATAACCTCCATCCTTAGACTTTAATGAAATGAATTGATTGGCATCTTCCGCCATGTGCTTAGAACATTCACTATCTATAATCCCTTGGTATTTTTTTGGATTCCTACAAAAAATAATTATTTTATTTTATTTTAGGTACCTACATTAATTTAGGTCCTTGGGGGTTAGTTACCTTCCTAATTCCTATACCTTTGGGTAAACTCGAAGATAATTGCAATTTTATCAAAAAAAAATTCTAATTGTCCAAATTCACCATAATGATTACAAACATATGTAATATTATAACAATGCACATGTTGTCTAAAATTATTCCTATATAAAAATCTATGTGTAAAAACCCTCAATGATCTTCTTTGTTATTCTTTATGCCTAGAATATGTATATGAAATTTCCTAGGTCTAGGATATGCACAGAGAATGTTTCTTACTTTCCTTAACTTGAACAATAAGGATATTGAATAATATCTCTTCATCTTAGGGCTTAAGAATTAACTTACCTCTCCTAACCTCCATTATGACTCCAGGAGTAGCCATAAATGACATTCCCAAAATTATAGGTATATCCTTTTCCTCTTCCATATCAAATACTAAGAAATCAATGGAAAGAACAAATCTATCAACTTTAACAAGCACTTCCTCAATGATAGGTAATAGATTGAACAGTTAATTAAAATAAGACTGTTCGGGATTTGAACTCCCATAATCTCAATTGTTTGAAAATAGACATAGGCATCAAATTAATATTGGCTCTTATACAAGGTACCTATGGTACAAAGGATGGTAAAACTCTTAGAATCCTTTAACTTCGAAAGTAATTTTCTAAGTAAAATAACAGAGCACTCCTTATTAAGGCTAATAATCTCATACTTTGCTAATTTCCTCTTATTTGATAAAATGTCCTTTAAAAATTTGGCATAGGAGGGCATCTGAGTAAGTGCCTCAGCAAATGGGATGTTAAGATGTAATTTCTAGATTACCTATAAAAACTTCCCAAATTACTTATCTAAGTAGCGACCCTTAAGACATTGGGGATATGGAATCATAGGCTTATATAGTTACATATTATGATCGGTGAATAACCTAGTTCACTCCTCATTTTCTTCTACTACTTTCTTATTCTTCATACGCTTATTATATTGACTTGAAACTCCTATTTCAATCATTGAATGCGCTTTATATGTCTTATTCTTATCTTTTATTGACAAATATGTGTGTGTCAGTTGTTTTGGCTAAGGTTATGGGATCATAAGGGTTATACATAGAATGGGTGATTGTTTTTTGCCTTGATTAGGTACTTATTTCACCTATCTTAGCTTGATCACCTAAGTTACAGCATTAGGTAATTGAAAATTCATGACCATTGGTTCTTATTTGTTGAAAAAATAAATTAGTTAACATACTTGATTTTAAGAGTGAACTAAGTCTTAGAATCTTATGTGGGGATTCTTAAATTTAACGAACTTAGTTTTAAGCTTCTTCCTATTCATGCCTTTCGATCCAGGTTACTTATGGATCAAGTGTTCTATTACCATTATTAATATCTTGATTAAGTGAAGTATATCCAATCATTCCACCACCATTAATTTAATTGATTAACCTATTGAAATTAGAAACCTTAACTATTTTATATCTTTATAAAATTCTTAGTCTTGTTTCGGTAATATATTACATTTTTAGTATTTCATTAATTTTTTAGTTTTAATTTCTCATGATTTAAATTTTAGATCATTTAAAATATTAAACATCATTTGAATTGGTATTTGCATTTTGGTCCTTGTGGACTACAATATTTGGTTACTTACAGTTTTACACTGTTTATTGATAAGGTGCACTTAGCTCTATTTGGAGTTTAAAATGGGTTTTTAATTATGTAATTTAAACCATAACAACACTCCACCAAACTTCTCTTCTATCCTCTCTCTTATCTTCTACTTCCTTCTTCTCTAAATTTGCACCCTCTACCTCCTTTCACTCCTCAAGGTGATAGACTTAACATGCTCTCTAAGATTAGCTTTGGTAGTACTAGATAGCTTATAGGGTAACCTCTTTTGCAAAGTCTACACAATCTGGCTCATTTGAATCTCTAACTTTCTAATAATAGCCTTATGGTTTTGCATCTTTGACTTATTATATTGGATTTATTTTATCACAGCCTCCTCATAACTAGACTTCTCTTATAGAGATGGTGCATTGATTCTAAAGTTAAGTGGTGGGACTCTCTCAAATTAGTAAGTGATGGTTGTTGGTAGTTTTGTTATTGGTCCACAATAAGTTCAGATGGGTCCTCCACTCAAGATAATAAGCATTCAAGTAAGGTCCCCTATTTTCCTATTGAAATTACCTATAAACTGGGCTTGCTTATTACTTACTTAACGCTTTAAGGATGTATGAAAGGTACCAACGCAATTCTTACGAACTACTTGCTTTTTCATAACACTACTACCTACTTAACTTAATAGTTCCTAGTTCATACATACTTTAGTCATGACTGGTTAATGATTAGGTTGAGTTTAAAATGGAAATCCATGTCATTATTGTGTGTATTAAGTTATATTTTTTGAATTAGATGTTTCTTAGTTGTTTTGTATGTTTGTTTATGTTTATAGTACTTTGAAGAGCAATGAAATGCATCCTTCAAGCTGAAAGAGATATGGAAGCAACTTGGATAGCAAGAATATCGTGTTGGAAAACTCCATATCAAATTTAAGGGTAAAAAGATGAAAGATAGAGAGAAGGTGGAGAGCAATGCAGATGGTGGAGGGATTAATGCCGGTATCAAGGCTATAATTTTCACCTATAGTCGTAATTTTAGACAAGAGGAAAATAGAGCCAAGATCATGGTCATAATTTTAATCATGATTCTGGCTGGGCCCTCGTACATAGCTAACCTAATTTGACCTATTTCCTACATTATCTTGCATCCAAACCCTTCTAATCAGCCACTAAGGAAGAATAATTAAGTCCTAAGCTGTCTCTAAGGGGTTTTGCCTAATTTTAAAGGAAAGGAAGGTTCTAAACATAAGAAATCAAGGATCAAGGAGAGGAATTCACATTAACAACCATCAAAGAGTCAAGGATCCAAATCAATTCATCATGAGCTTTTCTTTGTCCTTCTTATTATTAATTATTTTTATGAATTATCTAATGTTTAGGAACTAATCCTTTTATAAGATTTAGGTTTTTAAGAATTCTAAAATGCAGTATTCTTTATTATTATTAATTTAAATTTTGATTTTCATATTTGATGTTATAATTGTTTATGCATATTAATGACTTTAGAATTAAATGCTATGCTATTGTAAACTTTGATTCCAAAGCTTTGATATATGTATTATTGATTGAGAAATAATTATATGCTTAGATCATTCCATAAAAAATACATCTTGCATGAAGTCCTAAAGATAGACTTACATAAAATGTTCGGGTTAGGTGTAGGCTTACATAAGATGTCTAGGTTAGGTGTGAATTTATACAAAATAATAGGTTCTATAGAGTGAATTAATGTATTTAATCAATAGGTTATGAAAGAGAGAATCTTTACCTAATTTATTAAATTAAATAGGATTTATGAAATCAAGAGAGAGTGTTATTTACCTTAAAAAATATAATGTCTAATAAATCTAGAAAAGGATTTAAATCAAGATGAATAATAAATATAAACACATGTTAAAGGAATTAATTACCTAAATCCTAACTTAATCATTGAGTGTTACTTCTTAAAAATTTTTTTAGGCAACTTACTTTCAATTTTTTCATTTATTTTCTTCATTAAAGTAATTAACCAGCTTACCATTTGATAAGCTAGATAATTTAGATAGACTTTCACTAATAATAGTAGCTCTTGTGGATTCGACACCTAGATTCACCCTAACTATATTGCAATTGATAGGTATATTTACTCATTTATGTGTTGTGGTATTGTTAGTTTGTTTCTTCGTATATTTTAATTTAAAACTTAGATACCTTATAAGTACATCAAGATTTTAGCACCCTTGCTAAGGACTACACCATTGTTAAAGTTTTTCGATTCTTTTTATACTAACTTTAATTACTTTCCTTTTCTTTTTGTTTGATTTAAAATTATACACTTTTTAAATTTCCATAATTTTATTTTTGTTTAAGAATTTTGTGCTTCTTGATCTATTCTTTGTTCTTATTAATTTCACACTTCTTGATCTATAGTTTTTTCTTATTCTTTTCAGGTTAGGTGCCTTATTACATGACCTGAAGTCATCCTATTAATTTAGGAGAGCTAGATCCTGAAGTAGAACGACCATTTTAAAAAGAGCTAAGATACAAGAAATAAGAAGGGACCGCGAATTTTGAGGTCCTAAATCCTTAAGTAGATGTCATGGATAGAGAGTTAGGATAGCGAGTACAAATGACTATACGTGATCTTTTGTGATTCTTATTGCAAGGCACATAATCAAGTATAGAAAGGCCAAGGGTAAAAAACGCGAGTTTTGAGATCAAACTATAGATAATCCAGATGTTGCAGAATTACATGTAGTTTGACATATTTTAAGATAAAGATTCTAACTCCCATGTCACTAACTTTCTAGAAATTTGTGACACCTTCAAATTAAACAGTGTATCTGAAGAGGTTATCAAACTATAACTAGTTCCCTTCACGTTCCGTAGTAGAGCAAAGTCCTAGTTAAAGTCAAATTTGCTTGGTTCCATCACTCCATGGAACCAATTAGCTAAGAAGTGCCCTCATCATGGTTTCGAATTACACATGTTGATGCAAATATTTTATAAAGTACTTAATTTCTCCTCAAAGCAACTGATAGACACATTATCCAATGACATTACCAAGTTTCAAGACTCTTGAGAAGTTGTAGGAACTTTTTGAGACTATAACCTAGTCTAGAGGAGTTACTAAGTAATTATATCCCCACATTTGATGCCCGCTTCCAAAATATTTAGGCATCAATTAAAAACTCAGAGAATTAATTAGGGCAACCTGTTAAGTGTGTTTCAAATACACCTGAGTGCTTTACTTGACAATATCAAGAAGAATCCAAGGGAGTAAGTGCATGTGGTGCTCTCGAGTGTTGAGAATGAAGTTATAAAGTTGGTACATAAGGAGTAAGACATTGAAGAAGAAGAGTAAAAGAATGAAGTCAATTAGGAAAGAAGTGAGCCATCACGATTGGTCCTTGACAAAGCAATCATTAAACAATCGGAGGAGCATATAGGTATGCATCTAAAACCTATCAAGGAATTACATGATAATACTTCTTGGGTTAAATATTTCTTGCAAGATCTAAAGAATGCAAGATTTGTATGTGGTGTGCTTGAGGGCAAGAAGAAAAAAAGGAGTTTAAGACACACCAAACATAACCCCTTATCCTAATTTGTCATAACTCCCTCGTTCTCCCTTCTTTCCCATTATCTTCTACTCCTCTCCAAACCCTAATCCAACCCATCAAGCTACTTTATAAGCTTTATTTCACTTGTTTTTCATCAATTCATAAGGTATGTTCTTCATCTCTCATCATACATTTGGGAACTTTGGATTTCTTTCATGTTTTAGGGTTTATTCTTATATGAGACACTATTAGACTAAGTAATGAAAAATTCCATCATTTAAGTGTTCAATTGTTAGATTAGAGTGTCCATTTACTTAAATTACCCATTACTTCACATTACCCACATGTTAATTTGTTAATTTGGCTGATCTTTCATATGGATGTTGATAGGCTTCAAAATTTTCATACTCTTCCCTCTTAGAATTGTGAATTTTGCTATCTTGAGTGTTTGATTATTATGCTTTGATGATTATTGAGTATGCAAAACTAAGTGTTAATGATAAACTTCTTATGAAGAGTAATGGTGATTGAATTTAGGATGGTTGTTTAAAAGATATATATTTTAAAAATGTAATGGATGGCTATCGTGCCTCTTTAAGTTAAAAACAATTTGTAACTTTTCCATGGGATTAATATGGTCTTTAAAGTTAAGATAATTCATGCTTTATGTTTGATTCATCCATAATTCTCCATTCCTTAGCTTTATCCATGTTTTTTTGTCATTCAAATGGATGGATGCAATGCCCCTTTAAGTTAAGAACAATCAAGAACTTTTCCATGGGATTAATATGGTCTTTTGAGTTAAGAGAACTCATGCTTTATGTTTGATTTAACCATAATTCTCCTATCCTTTTCTTGATCCATGTTTTTATGTCATTCCTATCACTTGAGTTAAATGGGAGATGTTACCACAAGCATACACCATATGTTTCTCAATTATTAATGCACATTACATGATTAATTATATAAAGTTTCACTAGCTACTTAATTACCATTGACTTGTGGTACATGACCAATAGCTGCCCTTCTAACATTATAGGTGCACTGGCACTTCATTTTTCCCATCAGCTTACCAAGGTCAGAGGGACACTAAGCAGCCCCTCTTATGTCATGAGACTAACTAAAAACTTGAGAGTTAGCTTAGATCAAATGGATAAAGGATTAGAGATCTAGATAGAGCCTTTATAATCTATAATATAAATTCAGATAGGACTAGAAAAAAGGACACATGGACTTCTCTCACTCAAGAGGACTCGACCCTAAGTTGATAACAGGAACACTAGTAAAGATCTAGAGGATAGCAATGACTCTGATGAAGAGAAGGATAGAGACACTATAGTTCACCCTTTTTCAAGTGCTAGGCCATTTGTTGCAATAGACTCTAATCAGATGAATGACCAGGAGAAGGATTTATGCCTTGAGATAAGAAATTATCAAGTATCAAATGACACCAAATGGGCCTAGTTTTAACAACTACAGTAAGAGAGATAAAAGGTTGACCATAAAATGCAACAAATGTTATGGGAAGAGGCATAAAGACAATGAAAAGAGGATCAGAGGATCCAACAAGAGAGATAGGGGCAGTAAAAGGCATGGTGACAGTAGTAAATACAGTTCTATCCTCTAACACTACCACCACCAACTGAAAGCTGACATGAGCCGTGGATCCTAGGTGACTTGATTTGTTTTTATTTTTTCTTTGTTCTTACCATTAGATTCTTATTTTAATTTTTCTTTCATTTTATAGCAGTTACTTGATTTGTAAGACTTAGTTTCTTTATTTTTATCATGATTTATTTTCATTCTATCTTGATATAATATTTCAAAAAGATTTTGATTTAGTGTTATTCTTTAAGTTCCAATCACAAGTTTTATGTCATTACCCTTCTACCACTAGATACAAATTCAAGGCACTATAATCATGCTTCAACGTGAACTTCATATTAAATAGTGTCATTCTCCTTTCCCTCTCTTATCTTTCATGCACTTTTATTATTTTAGTCCTCCAAATTAAGGAAATTTTGGTTTTAGTTTAGTAGAGTTAAATATGGCATGAACTATCTTTTATTAACACGCTTAATTTGTTAGGAGTCCAATAGGAATGACTTGAATATCGTAGCTTAAATGATTAAAATTAAGAGTTGACTATTAATTGCAACGATTTTAATGATATAAATTTTTTTTATGGGCATTGATCAGTTTTTCAAAGATTTCGCATCCAAATTTTTTTCTTTTCTTTTTCTATTTTATTGTGATTTACATGTGATCTAGGAACATTTTATGTTTAATGCCAAATTTCTAATGTTATTGAATAAGGACAATTGTGTGGATTTGGAATAAGATGTACTTTAAATGAATAAAAAGTATATGTTTTTAATTAAAGTGAGTAAACACTCACTCTATTGGCTTCATACCAATAAAAAGGTTAAAGTGATTGAGTGAAGCTAGTAGTCATTTGTAATTATGAGGTAGCTGAGTAACCTGGTGTTTTTATAACAAAATGTTTGCCTTCACGTAAAAATTCTAAATAACATTGGAAAAAAGTTAAAAAGGGTGATCGAGTTGAGTTACCTAATTTGACCTATTTTATGTATTCTCAGGCCTCTAGACCCTTGTAATCAGCCACTAACTAAGAACAATCTAGTCATAAGCCATCTCTAATAGGTTTTGCACAATCTTAAAGTAGAGAAAGATTATAAATATAAAAAATCAAAGATAAAGAATACTAATTCACATGAACAACCATCAAGGAGTCAATGATTCAAATCAATTCATCATCAAACTTTATTTGTCCTTCTTATTGATTGTTTTTATAAATCATAAAATGTTTAGAAACTAATCCTTTAATAAGATTTAGGTTTTTATGAACTCTAGGATGTTGTATTTTTTGTTATTCTTGATTTAACTTTTGATTTCCAAATTTGTTGCTAGAATTGTTTATGGATATTAATAACTTTGGATTTAAATGCTCTAATAATGTAAATTTTGATGCCAAAGATTTGATTTATATATGATTGATTCAAAAATCATTATATGCTTTAGATCATTCCATAAACGATACATCTTGCATAGAATCCTAGAGATAGTCTTACATAAGATGTCCGTGTTAGGAGTGAGCTTAGCAAAAATAATAGGTTTTATAGAGCAAATTAATGCATTCAATTAATAGGTTAGGATAGAGAGAACTTTGCTTAATTTTGAATTTAATAGGATTGTGTAACTTAAGAGAGAGTACGATTTAACTTAGGGAATTTAAGATCTAATAAATTTGGAAAATGAATTAAATCAAGATAAACAATGAATACAATCATATTCTAGAGGAATTAATTACCCAAATCCTAACTTAATCATTGGGTGTTGCTTCTTATAAATTTTTTTAGGCAATTAACTTTCAATTTTTTCATGTGTTTTCTTTATTAAACCAACAATCATCATATCATTTGATAGGATAGGTAATTTAGGTAGAGATTCACTAATAATAGCAGTCCCTATAGATTTAACACCTCCATTCATCTTAACTATATTGCAATTGGTAGGTACACTTACCTATGTGTGTGTTGTATTATTAATGTGTTCTTGATAAATTTTAATTTAAAACTTAGGTACGCTAAAAACACATCACCTCTTACTAAATTCTATAGTTTCTTGTTAAATACTTTCATTTAGGCCACTAAAGTTACAATTAGTGGTTTTCTAAGATGTCACTCAAAATGGTACTGGTACTATTAGTGGTAATCTCTTCAATTAGCTTATAGGCTTAATCTATGGTCTTTCTCGTGCAGCATCTATGATACTATGAATAGAAGGTGTATAACTATGATACTATAAATAGCAGGTGTACACTCTAGTGTAAAAGAAATCAACTTGTTGTCATGCATTAAACCGATAACTAAAACATTTAGAAATCATCTCCTTAAAACCCTCCAAAACCTCATATAGACTCTCATTCTCAATCTGAACAACTAAGGTAACCTAGGTTTTTATCTTAGTTGGAGGAAAGAATTTAGCTAAGAAAAGTTTCATGAGTTTGTCCCAAGTGGTGATAGAATCAGATTGAAGAGTAGACGACCAAGTGTTAACTTTATCTTTAAGAGATAATTGGAATAGCCTAAGTTGCATCCTATGATCCCATTATGCGTAAGCAAGTCACAAATATCTTAGAAAATCTCTAAATGAGTGTTAGGGTCCTCAAAATTGAGCCTCTAAGTTATGAGGACTTAACCATGGAAATAATCCTATAAAGGTTCTAAAAGTTGTTTGAGTTAACCTTAGGTTTAAATATACTAGCCATAAATCTACCTCCATTTTCCATAATTAAGTTTATCATGGTAAATTCTCTACGTTCTTCCTAAGGCTGTGCAACTATGTTTTCTTATTAGTCCATCTTTAAAGATTTAGTTTCTAACTTTACATGATTCTCAATGATTGTTTCTACCTTTACTTTGTCTAAAGTGCCTAAATGAGTTTCTTTTCCATGCTGACGAATTATTCTTTCTAATTATGGATCAAAATCAAGTTCTTCAAGCTTTTTAGCCATGGTATGCATGAAAAACTAATAAAAAAACTAAATAAAATAGAAAAATAATATAAGAAAGAAAATAAAACAATAATTAAATCAAAATCAATAAAAAAAGTTTAGCGAAAAATGTAGAAATAATCAAAAAAATTCAACAAAAATAGGAAAAATAATAAAACAAATTTAGACTAATTGACATCGATATATTTCTAGTATCACTAGTGTAAATCCCTAACAATATTGCCAAAAACTTATGATGGTCTTCCTCTACTAATCATTTTATCCCAATTTTATCATAAAATTAACCTATGTGCAAGTATATCCATCAGAAGTAATATAGTCGATTAGAATTAAGTCTAAGTATCATCTTACAAAGATTTAACTATAACTACTAGGTCACTTAGATTACAATTATTTTGAAAACTCCAATTTATTTATTAATTAAACTGAAACTACTAAAATAAACTAAATTGTTTCAATTAATGCAAAGAAATCAAATCTACTTATGAAAATTACCAAATCCAAATCTATAGCTAAGGTTTTCAATGTTCAATGTTTTAATTGACTGGAATGCCTATCCTAAGATATCTTCATAAATCTAAAGCAAAATTATGGTTAAGACCATGTCCTACCTCTATCGATCCTATTTCACAGTTTGGTCATACAACAAACTTAGCTGATAGGCTTAAAGATCAAGTAATTTAATCTCAAAATTTCTTATTTTAGAACTAAAACTCTCATAATTAACCAGAATTTGGTCATTCACTGATTTAGATTGTATTTTTTTAACTTTTTCAATATTCAAATTATGTTAAACTAAGGTTGGTTCCACCTTTACTTTGATGATGAAAAAATGGTTTTGTTAATGTATTTGTGAAGTTTATTGTGTGTAAGGTAGGTTTGAAGAAAATGATTGTTTAAGTGTCTGGTGAAGACTTGAAGTGCATGGTTGTGAAGCCTTAGAATTGAGGAACATATTAGCAAGACGAAGTTGAAGACCATCTTGATAACAAGAGAAGCATTAGAGATGAACTTGAAGACTAAAGATAGAAGATCAAGTTCAAGAGTAGAGTTTGATAGGTTGTTATGAATAAGCTTATGTAAGTCTTCGTTTGTTAGGTTGTTATGACTAAACTTATGTAAATCTTCTTTTGGTCTAACCATAGTGTTGAAAGGGCTTAATCATGCATATGCATTCATATTTAGTATTTGCATATAGGATGCATAATCAAGAGGTGTTATATGTGTTTGATGTGTGTGAAATCCTCTTGATGTATGATGAATGCATGTTTTGTATTGCATAAGTATGTGGGATAATTAAATTGGTTAAGGTTTGAAAGAATGAATAATTTCGTAAATTTTTTAAATTGGCATGACCTAAGAGTAAGTCATGTATGCTGTATGAAATTTTGTATTTTCTTTAATATTGCTTGAATTAAAACTATATGCATTGGAATATTGGTTATGTATGTGCTTAAATGTTATGTTATGATTAAAATTGGTTAAATTAAAGTGTTAAGGAAATTTGGTAAATTGGATGAATTTAATTGTGTTAAATTTGTAAAATTATGTAAAATATGTTAAGAAATATTTGGAATTAATTAGATTAATTTAAAATATGTTAGATTGGGTTAAGGTATGATTTGGGCTAAATTTGGATTAATTTAGGCTAAATTTGGTTAAAGAACCTAACTTAGGTGGGGGTTGACTGATGTGTGCATATTAGTAGATTAGTCATCGATCGACTGATCTTAGTGAAAATGTAATAGAATAATATAATTGGCTAGTTGTTTAACAACTAGTTTTTGCAATAGCTATAAATGGCTAGTTTTTGTAACGGCTAGTTTTTACCATGGCTATAAATGACTAGTTTTTACAACGGTTGTAAATGATAAGTGCTAAATTGATATAGTTTTTTATGATATTTTAATGCATGTGCACCCCTATTGTGATGTTAATTGAGTTAATTTGTATCTTGATTTATTATATTTGTATGTTAGCATCAATTTAGAGTGGAAATCCAAGGATTGGTGAAGAATGGTGCTGAAATCGAAGTAAAATGGTGGTTAATTGCTGACTCACTTTTTACTCCTGCTAACCTGCGTTTTACTCAAGCTTTGGGACTTAAATGGTGGGATTTAATCGATGTCATTCAAGTGTTCTTTAAGCGTCATTTAAGTGCTCAATCATGCGTTTTGCAGCTGCAACTTGCTCCAACTTGTGCTGTAACTTATCTACTTGATTCATACTTGTAAGAAACATATTTAAGAAGCTAAAGAACCTATTTTCGTAGAGATTAACATAGATTAGAGTCTCCAGTTCAGAGATTTAGCTTAGGTTTTCTATTTTCTTCCTTAGGTTAGGGTTCTTTTTCAGTTCTTCCTTTTCCAGCTTTATTCATGTGATTTCCAGGTTGTTGTAAGGATTCCTAAGAGTTTGTTGAGGTTTTTGAAGGTTGTATAACACTTTAGAGCAATATTTGGTGAAATCTAAATCCTTCTTTGGCGTAGAAAAATTGATGTAGCAAGTTTTTGGCGCTGTTTACGGGGAACTGATTATTATGTGATATTAAGAGTAAATTGATGTCAATTATTCTAAGGTGTAAATATTGTTTATATTGTGTTCTTGTGCTTTGTTTGTTTCTTGTGTTCTTTGTTTTCTGTGTTTTCTTTATGTATTGTTTAAGTAGTGGACCATCTTATAGTGTTTAGCTTTAGACATTGTAAGGATGTTGAGGCAAATTGACTATTGGCATGATCGTCAATGGTATAAGCCTGAAGTTAATAGGAATTGTTAGGGCAATGATGCTAATGATTTAATTAACAATCTTTATACCCCTAATTGAATAAATTGTTTTTATTACCTATGAATCATCCTATAATGAACAATACTCATCTTTTTCCTATCATGAAGAGCCTTTAAGTGATATTCAAGCTCAAATTTATGTCTTAGTTAATCAAAGTTTGGCTAAACATCCACCTAAACCTCAACCTCCTATGGATGAGTTGTAAGCTTCTTGTCCAAATTAGAAAAAAGAATTATTAGCCAATCTTAGGAAAGAACTTTCTGATGACCCTTCCCAACCCCCTTTATTTGAATCAAATGTATTAGAACCTTGTCCCTTAGAGAGTGGTAGGCAAGAATTTTCAATGCCCTGTGTATGGAATGAAAAAGAGGTTAATGAGTGCTTAAATTTGAACCAAACTTTTTACTTGGATCATCTTGACTCTTTGGTTGAAATGTTGGACAATTTACTTGCCATTTGTTAAGAAAACAATGATATTGATATGGATGAGTCCTGGTCATCTACATCAAGTCTTAAGATTGAAGCATGTGAACCCTTTGAAGAAGCCTTGGAGAGTGATGAATTACTTTATGAATTTATGGTT
>JAOXYD010215105.1:0-19733 GCA_028565735.1 Pinacopodium congolense
ATGGCATTTAGGAGTTGCAAGGAACACATCCTTTCCGAATTGAATTTGTGTTTTGTTTTTGTTGTTTTGAACATCCTTAACTAGATTCATATGATAGTCTATATGAAATGACTTGAATACTTTAGTATTATACATTAAGGATTGCTTCTTTATTAACGATGTGATTTACACGTTTTTGTCATGGTGGAGTTGAGATTTGTCCACTAAATTAATGGCATTGATTGGTTTTTATTTGTACTTAATTAATTAGAGACTTTTGATCAAGATTGAGTGAAAACTTTAGGCCATTATTTGAGAACAAGCAATAGTTCAAGTGTGGGGGTATTTGATAAGGATGTATTTTTATAAATTTTAATGTAATTTTACCCTTATTTTGATGCTAGTATGCTTAAATTATCTTCATTATCAATTTAAATGTAGGTTTTGAGCGGAAGAGACACATTACAGGCGAAAAGACTAAGTTTGAAGAGATTTATAGAATATTTATACTAAAGCTAAAATTTGGACCTTCAACGGTAGGTTTTAACGATGTCGTTGATGGTCTAAAAATTGCCATTGATAGTCGAATGTAAAGAGATCAGTGGTGAGTGGTCTATGGCACCGATAAAGACATTGTTAAGTGTTGCTGAGCATCCAGAAAATGTTGTTTCACTCCAAGTGAAAGGCAAACATGACCATTCACTACTAAATTATTTCAACACTAATTAGAGGATTATATAAAAATTAAAGCAGCCTATTTTTCATCAGTTTTGACTCCTATTTATGCAACAACCAAATTTCTCTATCTCTTTGGTTTAGGTGTTTTTCTTGCTTTCTTTCAATCAAATCTTAGGATTTTATTTGTTAATTATGTTTTAAGTGCTAAATTCTTACTTTCTTTGTGTTTTATTTGTTGCCTTTTTATTTTTTAATTTATATGTATTTCATTTGGGTTTTTTATATACTTATTAAACCTTTGAATATTGTTTATTTAATGTTAAATCTTTAATTTTTGTTATCTTCTTCTTTCTGAATCTTGCATGTTAGTTTATTTTTTAGTTAATTGCATTATTTCTAGTTATTTTTCTTCAGGTTAGAAGATATTTAAAATATGAATGGATTATAATTGTGAGATGTGAATTAGAATTTGAACAGGGATTATGTATTATGCTAGGGTTAAGTTGAAGCTTCAATTAAATTCCAAGAATTAAGATTTATTTTTGTAAGATTGGCCATCCTATTTGTGATTTCTAGTTCGCTTGCTAAGTTTAAACCTTTGATTTGTAATTGTCATTAGCAAATTCCGCAAGTAGTCATAGGTTAATTGATTTTATATGTGAATCTTAATCAAATTAACTTAGGGTTTTGATTCTTGAAATTACAAGATTTGAGCTTGAGAGATTATAACTTAAGTTAGTTGTTTCCTAGTTCTTAATGCTGTTTTACCACTAAATCTAGAGCGTATATTCTAGGTTGTTGCATAGTTAAGGGTAAATTTATTATAAGTATAGTACAATATATATATTTTCGATGATAAATTGTAATTCATAAATCCTAACAATATCTTTTGTTAAGCTTTTTGTTATTATTATCTATTTCTCATAGTTTATGTTTGTGTTCATTTGCATTACTTTTATTAGTTATAATTTATGTTTATTTTTAATTTCAAACTATGAGATTTTTATTTTCTTTTGTGCAACATTAGGAATAGATAACAATACTAACTAGTTCTTTATAGAATCGACGTTGACTTACCCTACTACATATTTAGGAGTTAGGTTAAGATTTAATTATTTAATAGTCAATGACAGACTCGCCATGGCTTTAATTTGCTCCAAATACATTACAAACTTGAAAGTTAGCAAAAAGAGCTTTAACTTTTCCATTAACATGAAGAAATAACATGAATGTCAAATCCTTTTATATATTTTGGAGAATGATGTTAGGATGGGAGTGAATGAAGGGAAATATGACTACTCAATTTTAGGCTAGACCAAATTATTTCAAAACATTAAAAAGAATCTTAACATTTTAAAACATTCAAATTAGAACATGATGTTTTAGAAATGGTTAAATTGAGCCTTGACCCTTAACATCATTGAATGTTTTTTGCCACTCTTTGCCATTATAAGCAACCTAAAAAAATTAGACAACTCCATCCTACTACAAAGCAATCTAATAAAATTAGGTAAAGAAAGTCAAGCTTTTCACTACTATACTATAGTCAATCTTTTCACCACTATACTGTCATCTTCACCCTTAGTGTACTTCTATAAGATATTTGGATCCATATTCATTTCAAGAATTGATGGTAACAAAGGTGACATACTTATAGTGAACGTGGAGCCTGAACTAATTTGGAATTTTTCTCTTAATGTCTTACTTTGCTTCCTTGTTAGTCAATTGAAGATTTACTGGTTATGATGTTAAAAATACGGTCCTTAACTAATCTTCTAATTCTTCCACTATCTTCACCATTACCTACATTAAACTACTAAAAAAATGTTCAATTAATTTCATGCATCTTTGTTCGAAAAGTGTCATTAGCTAGCTAAATTATTTAGGGGAATGATTACTACTTTTTAACCATGATCATCCTTTAAGGACAATCATATTCTTGGGGATTATAGAAGCACCAACTCAATGGATCAACACATATTAGAGATGTATATAAGTCTCCATTTCTTTCCTCTAGCATGTTGTGTTATTATGATGATTGAATTGATAAAGAAGTAGAATTTATATAGTAAACTGATAAAAACAGCAAGCATTTTTTTATATATTTTCCATATAACATAATCTTGATTCCATGAACCAGTAAGGATAATCACTTGGAGCTTGAAAGATAAAGGTGATGGCAATGATATTGTGGTTAAAAATTTGAATTTCTTTGTTTAATTTCATTGGAGTTCTTGTAGTGGGAGAAAGTTGCCTAATTGTACTAGATTGTTTGTAAGGAGAAAGTAAAGTGAGAGGAGAAGAAGAAGAAGTTAAGAGGATACATGACAAATGGAACTTAACAATGTTAAGGGTTAAGGTTCAATGAAACATTTTTAAAATATTAGTTTTTAAAATGTTAGAGTTTTTTTAAATGCTTTGACACATTAAGGTATGGACTAAAATTAGATGTAAACATTAGGGTTCAAATTGACCTTTTAACCAAATCTTAAATGAAAAAGAAAAAGGAACTCATTGATACAAGAATAAAAAAATATTAACATATAAACAATTTAGAGAGGCAAGTTTATGAGCGTGATAGTTGAAGTAAAAAGAATTAGAATCGAGTGTAGTAAAGTGAGAAATATCAACATCTGCAAAAGGCTAACAAGAGTTAGTTATACCTAAAGTTATAATAAAGTCAAAGATATGGTTGTTAAACTTATTTATTTATATTTGCATGCTCTTATTATTTACGCCTTTGTAATCTTTAATTTTTTAGGGAACGAGTCAAAGAATTAGTGGCTTTCCTAAGATAAGATATATTTAATGGTTAATTACATTGATGGTATAAATATGAGGCATGGGATTGTATTATTTACTAAGTGCTTATCTATTAGACAAGTATCAAGGTATTTTGAGAGTAGGGAATATCTTATGTGTTATTTATTAGGAAATAGGGTAATGTTGGGTGTTAGGGGTCAAATTGATAGTGTTTTTAGATGTTAATTGATGTGTATTTACCCTTATTTCAATGCTTAAATGTTTAATTTATGTTTGAAATTGTTTAATTTGTAGGTTGATATGAATAATTGAAGAAATATGCAAAAAGGAAGAAAAATCATCTAAGTTTGGACCATCAATAGCAGTCTAACCACCATTGATAGATCCATAAACCACCGTTAAAGGAGTGAAAAAAAAGACTATCAACGACAGTTTGTTCATCCTTCAACTGCGTTGTTAATGTTTGATACCAACCATTGTTGACCGTCAGCAGCTGTAATTTTCCAGCAAATTTCTCAACATTTGCAACTTTTCTTCTTTTTCCACTTGTAACAGCTCCATCTATATAAATTGAGGCCTCTCCTAGACATCTGAAGCATTGAGTTTTAATAGAAAACACCTCTTGTTTTAGTAGTTTTCCATATCAAAGTAGTTTTAGGTTTTTTTATTTTCTTTTTTATATTTCACTCATTTGTAATTAAGTTTGTAGGTTATTTGTGAGTTCTAGAAGCTGTAATCACATAAGTTAGAGTTAGATAATCATTTAAAATCCATCTTTGGTGATTTTTAACCCCTTTGATCTTATGTATTAAGGTTTTATTTATGAATTAATCAAGGTTTGTATTGTTTAAGTTAATTATTTTGTTAGCTTTGATTAATTTATGTGTTGAATGTTTAATTTCAGTTAAGTTAGTTTGTTAAATGTGTTTATTGATGGTTAATTGTGCTAATGATTAATGTATAATTAGTGAATTAATCTTTATTTATTGAGTGCTTAACACTTGTCCTAAACTGATCACTTAGGATATTATCATAAGATAATATAGGATCCGATAATCTTTACCTAGGTTATTAGAAAAATCAATAAAAAACATGGTTTAAATCAGTAAAATAACCAAAAACTTGGTTAATCATGAGGGTGCTAATCTTGAATTAGGAAAATTTATGATTAGATTTCTTAACCTTTAAGCCTATTATCTAAGTTTGAAGCATAACCAAACTTCAGGATTGAACTAATAGAAATAAGTTAGTGTCTTAACCATAACGCTATCTTGATTTAGTGAAAATACCTTAGATTAGACATCACTAATCTATCAATTAAATCATTGACAACTAAAGCTATAACTAAATAATTTATGAAAGAGCAACCTTAAACTCTTTTACAATTGATTAGAAGTTTTTTAGGCTTCTAGGTTAGTTTTGTTATTTTATTTTAATTTTTTCATTTACAAAGATGTAATTCTTTAGATAATTATAATCCGATTGACCTAATACTTATAATCACATGTATACTTTCTTATGGGATTGATACTCGGAGTCTTAAAAGTACTCAACTATATTACTTGTTGTAACCGGTGTAATTATCGAAAAGTTGGTCTTGAATAAATTATAATTTTGTACATTAAAAAGATAGATTTATTTAAACTAATTTTGTATATGGTCAACTGCAATCAAATTTTTGGAGTCGTTATTGGGGAATTGTAATTGTAATATTAGGAACATATCGGTGTCAATTACTCTAGAGATCTATTTTCTTGTCTTGTTTATTTGATATTTAGATTAACAATTTCTTTCTTTATTTTGTTTTGTTATCATCTTTATTTATATAAGCAGTGGTCTTTTGATGACTTCCTTTAGTCATCCAAAAGATGTAGAGGCAACAAGTCCATTGCTAAGATCATTAATGGTATGGGCTTAAAGTTAACTAGGGTGATAGCTATACAAATAAATTTATACATTTTGAAGCCGATACCCTTGATTTTGATGATTCCCCTGATTACTCTTAACTAAATCAATATTTTTTTAAACCGACCCTCACTTTTCTTGAGCAACAGTATTATGAGAACATGAATAAATATACTTCTAGTTGGATAAATCAACATGATTATTCTTGGTTTAACAAGGCAACATTCATTTCCCATTAAGAAAATCCTTCTCAGCTTGAGCATGATCAAAGAACCATGAAATTTTTTTTAGAATCAATTAGGAGTATTGATCATATAGAAACAATTGAGCTAGCAAGTGTGAGTAGTGAGTCTATATCAGCTATAGGTGAATTAATTTATGAAACTGTTAAGTTCGATAATTCAATTCAAGATGGTGAAAACGAGTTTATTGAATCTAAAGTAGCATTTGAGAGATTTGATTTCATAGGTTTTTTAGATTTTGATTTGTGAGGAGAGTTGCTTACCTAAAATTTTTACCACAATGCTTTGTTTAGGATAATAATCATGAATTCAGGACCTTATTGACTGGTATAAGAATCCTTCCAAATTTGGTTTGTCATTATTCAAAGGACGAGGATGAGAAGATAAGTGTTGGACCTAGGAAGAGATTGAAAATTTTCTAATCCTATGGTCCAGCTAAAAGACCTTAAAGAAGCGCTTGATGAGAGGCAACCCAATCGTCGATGTAGGAACACATGCTTTGAATAAAATTAGTATGCTTTTAGCATGCTATTGGTGTATTTTTCTTTCGTTGTGTTTTGGTGTGTTTGTTATTAGTTTTATGTGCTTTATTCTATTTCTAATGCTTTGATTTTTCATCCTTTATTTTTCAGATGGCTGCAATTCACATCAACAGAGAGCTTTCATGATCACATCTTTATTTAGGTGTATTCATTTACTTTCTCTCGCATTTTATGTTTTATTTGTAATTTATGAACATCAGGGACATTGTACAATTTGAAAGTGGGGGAAGGATATGTCATTTGATCACACTTGAGTCTCTCTTGTCTAATAGTATATCAATTTATTGATTTTATTTTAATAGGCTATAATTTGTGAATTTTTTTTTCAATTTTGATGCTTATTATTATCTTAATTTTATTTTAATTTCTTAAATTACAAAACTGTAATTTTCTAGGTAATTGTAATCTGATTGACCTAATACTTATAATCACATATACACTTCCTCATGAGATTGATATTCGGAGCCTTAAAAACACTTTATTATATTACTTGATATGGCCAGTGCACTTGCCAAAAAGTTAGTCTTAAATAAATTATAATTTTGTGCATTAAAAGATAGATTTATTTAAACTAATTTTGTGTATGACCTACCACAATCATTGGATACCTATAATAATGAAGATATATGTTGCATGATTTATTATGAAGATTATAATTATGTTAAGATTGAGTTATGATGATGCAATTAGTTGCCAAATCATCAAGTATAACTCTATTAAGTAAGAAAGGCTTTAAAATATGTAGTAGAATAACAAATGTTTATAATTGTTACATTATACGATGTGATTAATTAACTGGTTAGTTTCATGACTATTATGCTTAGTTATGAATTTTGCAAATATAAATATATATTTATTTACATATTACTTGTGCTATAATGGATACACTATAGTTATCTTAATGAGTAAATAGCTCATTTCTTGTCATTTATTTTTCAGAAGACAGACTATAGTTATTTGATTCTTCTCAATATTTATGTTCTTATCCCATTTACTGTGTTAAGTATGTCAGCATATTTAAATTTTGATTTCTATTCTTGAAATAACTTACTTGGTCTAGCTAAAATTTATTAATTATTTAATTGTGATTAAAATTGAGACTATATTTTCTAGAATATTTTAATAAATGGGGTTCAAATTTTTGTTCATTATTAAATGAGAATAAGGGTTAATTAAATTTGTTATAAACATGAATTTATAAAACATATTACATTAGGTGTTATCATAAGGGTCTAAGTTCTTAGGGATAAACTGGGTAGATTTAATAGTTATAAGTTTGATCAATCTGTTAATTCATATTATAGTATGGCATTTAATGATTTCAATTATTGACCTAAAGGCAAAAGAGGAGGGGACAATTAACTTTATTCACATTCATATTGTACTAGAATAAGTGAGTGTAAAAGTAGACTAAGCAAGAGTAGGGCTAAATCATAGTCGGGTAGGTATGGATAGTGGTATCCCAATTCCTTGTGGTAGGAATCAGCCAACAGAGATACCTCTGCAGTTTGTGTAATTCTTTAAGATGACTTTACAGGCATAAGCATAAGTTTAAGCACAAACTCTTATGTGCTAGTAGGTAAAATAAATGGTTTTTTAGGAGGCATTATTTGAGGTTTTACCCATTATTTAGTATTATCACTACTATTTATTAGTCTATTTATTGAGTTTTAGGTTTAATTTGGATTTTTGGGTCTAAGTGCATGAATTGGTTAGTAAAAAGCAAAACATTTGTTATAATCAGCGTTGTTAATCTTACAGTGAAGCACTGTTTTGTTCCAAGAAAAAGTCAAAAACTAAATGTTACTCTTAAATAACACCATTGAGGTTCCTTTGCATTGTCATTTAATACCTAAGTAAATTTAGTAGATAAAGGGTTATATAAAACGACGTTATGTCGCTAGTTTTAAGTGTTGTTTTACAATAAGAAAACTTAAGATAAAGAAGAGTTTTGGAGGTTAAAAAAGGACTAATATACCCTTGAATGTTTTTAGGATTTTGAAACCCTAGAAGCCACCATCCAAGTTATATAAGATAGCTTAAAGAAGAGAAGGAGGTTCTTTAGAGGGTGGAGTCTTTTTGAAAAAGAAAACCAACATGTGTGGAGAGCCAAGTTAGGATTTAGTTTAGTTTTCTTTTGTTCTTTCTATCATTGAGTTAGTGGTTTAGGATTCCTAATTAGTATTCATAGTGGATACAAAACTGAGATTTCAACGAGAATATGTAGCTATTGTAGTTATATCTTTCACTCTTTCTCTCTTCTTATATATTGACTCTTTATTTTCATAGTGAATATGTGCTTTTTAGTTATATCTTTTGTTTTTTTGGTTAAATATATGTGCTTAATTTGTTTTATCTAAGGTTAAGAAAGTAAATGGGTTATGATTACATAATTGGAAGATTTTTATCTAATTAAATATTTTATTTATCTTTCTTAAACTGATCAACTAAGTTGGATTGTTAGATAGATAAGGGACCTATGACCATTGGTTCTTAATTATTAAAAGGTAAATTAGGTAACGTAATTAAGCTTAAAGGTGGATCAAGCTTTAAGGCTTTTATGTTCTTAAATCTAAAGGTTTAAAAAAGAGAAGATAATTATATGAATATTGATAGTATCTTGTTAAAGTGAATAATATCTTAAATCTACACAAAATTTAACTAATTAATTTTAATTAATCCATTGGAATCCAAAGCACTAGCTAGATTGATTATTAGTGAATTCTGATTTCATTAACTAACGTTAGATTAAATGCTAGTTATTTACCTTTTTTAATTTTTTATAATTTAATTTGGAGTTATGTGGATAATTATGCATTGAGTGATTTACTATTTACATTTTTATATTAGATCCTTCTAGAGTTGATATTCAAATTCACCATTTTATACTAGTTATTGATGAGTTGCACTTACCTTCAGGTTTAGATTAGAAAACTAACTAACAAGTTTTTGGTTTCATTGCTTAGGATTTATTCTAATAATATTAGGAATAGATTAGTATTGATTACTTCAGGCTTGTATAATTATTTCTTTTTTATTTGATTGTTCTTATTAGTTATTCTATTTCTTTTCTTTATTTTATTATCTATTTTCATTCTAAATCATTTTGTTTATTTCTTGTATGTAAACTCATAGTCAAAAGCCCTAAAATTTAGTATTGGATACTGAGATTGAGAAAATTACTCGCAAGTTGAGGTAAGAAGCAAAGCTAACCCAAGGAAGTATTATAGTCGAGAGTAGTAAATTAGAGAAAGATATTAGCTTAGAAGATTATTTAGACTGTGAACTTAGTCAAGTAGACATGGAGCCATAGAGAGAAATAGTTGTGCAAAATCAAGAGGAAAGAAGGGAATTGACAAGGAACTCAACCATAGGAAATAACAATAGTCCCATACCCAATATCATGAGACGAAGTGTCAATGCTAACAATTATAAGATTCCTTATGGTATCATCTTTATGATTAAAGCATCTCAATTTAAAGGATTTCCACTAAAAGACTCTAACATCCATTTAGTGATGGTCTTGGATATTTGTGACCTATTTAAGAAATAAAGAATGTTAGATAATGTGATCAAGGTGAGATTGTTCCCATTCTCACTCAGAGTCTAAGTGAGAGCATGGTTATCAATTTTATTGCCCAATTTAATCACTACATGGGATAAGTTAATGAAGTTTCTTTTTATAAAATTCTTTTCACCTTTTAAGATAGCAAAGATGAAGACTAAGATCACATCATTTATTCAGTATGAAAATGCAAACTTGCATGAGGCATGAGAAAGATCTTTGGACATTTTATCCAAGTGTCTAAATCATGTTTTCACCATATAGTAATAAGTATATATCTTATGTATTGGAGTTAGATCATTAACAAGGAGCATAATAGATGTAGTTGCTGGAAGGAATTTAATGAGAAAGACACCTAATCAAGCCTGTGAGGTGATTAAGGATAAGGACATAAATAATTTTTAGTATTAGTCAGAAAGTGATTATGTCTAGATGTACCTAAGTTTTAAAAAAAATATATCAAAGAAACACACTATCAATACTACAACACACAAATAGATAAGTATACCTATTGTTATGTAACATGGCTATGATGAATCCAAGTGTCAAACCTTAAGGACTGTTATTATCGGTGAATTTATATCTAAATTAGTTAAGCTATCCAATTGTAAGGAGATTTAATTATTTGATAAAGAAAACAAACCAAAAAATTAAAATAAACACTTAAGAAAACTTAAAAGGACTAACACTCAATGATGAAGTTAGCATTAAGGTAATTAATCCCTCTAAAATGTGTTCGTATTTGTTATTACTCTTGATTCAATTCATTTTCCAGATGTATTAAACCATAGATTCCCTAGGGTAAATTGCACTCTCTCTTAAGTTATGCAATCATATTCAATTTGATAAATTAAGAGAAAGTTCTCTCTATTCTAACCTATTGATTGAATGCATTAATTGACTCTATTTGTCCTATTATTTTGGATAAGATTACACCTAACTCAAACATCTTATTTATCCTTGTCCCTAGGTCCCCATGCAAGATATCTTTCTTTTGAAGTGATCTAAAGCATATAATTGATCTTTCATTCTAATCATACCTAAATCAAAGCCTTGGAATCAAAGTTTATGCTTGCATAACATTTAAATCCAAAGTCATTAATATCCATAAATAAATCTAACTCAAAATCTGGAAATAAAAAGTTAAATCAAGAATAACAAAGAATACTACATCCTAGAGTTTATAAAAACTTAATTATATGAAAATACTAATTCTTACACATTGTATCAATCACACAAACAAACATATAGAAGAAGGAATTATAAAAGCTCACGGTGAATTTATCTTGAATCCTTAACTTCTTGATGGTTGTTATATGAAATCATATCGTTATTTTTTAGATTAATGTGTTTGAACCCTTTCTTATCCTTCAAAATTGCACGAAAACATTTCGAAATGGCTTAGGACTTGCTATTCCTTACTTGGAAACTATTAAAAGATGTTTGGAGGTAAAAAGTCCCTTAAAAAATAGCAAAACTAGGTTAAAAGGCATATGGAGGTGTAACTGGCCACTGGTGGGCCACGAAGTATGGCTCACCCCATGGCCATTCTCTGGACACTGTCCATAGGGTGAGCCAATGTGGCTTACCTTGTGGGTTCTTACTAGTTTTTTCTGCTTCTAGCTTTCTTCTGTCTTTTTGCTGTAACTCTTTCTTTGCTTGTCCCTTGGTTATGAATTTTGGTGTAGAGCTCCCTCACTTGATGTTCTTACATCCTAAATTAACCCCATATATTTTGTAATCCCAAAGGTGAATCAAATTGCTAAAGTCCTATGAAATATGATAAAGAACTTAATCTACATCTCATTTAAAAATTTTAACTTAATATACACAAGAATTACATATATTTTCTCCTTAAACTCAATATAATCACCATAAAACTATGCCTAAAAGATATATAGATTAGGAGCTATTAGAAATTCATTCTAAAAGACCTACTAGAGCATATGTTGTAGATAATACAATAGTATGGGCTACATAGATAAAGATTTTAATCACGAAAATAGACAGTTTGATGCATTTTGTCAATAAAGGTTCAAATTAAATTATTCAAGGCCAACTTATGTGTGATAACTATGGGGGAAATTTTTATACATCTGTAGATTTTTAAGTGAGGATCCATTTGTTCAAAAGTAAGAAGAAACACATTTTTTGTATATATATAATCTAAGATAAAGAAACCATCCAAATTTCTTATAGAGCAATAATTAGAAAATACAAATTCTTAGTAATCCAATGTTCAGAGAGTATCACCTATAGGTTTTAGACCCAATGCTCCTTTACCACTAGAGAAGTCTAACTTAGAGTAGTTGATGACTAGGTATATAACCACCAATGAAATAAGAATGTAGAATTATAAGGCTTTGATATAAAATTTAGAGAATCAATTGAGCTAGATTACAAATTTGTTGAAGGAGGGGATGCCAACTACATTACCTAGCACTACAAAGGTAATATGGGAGAGAAAGTCAAGGAGATTTCATTAAGAAGTGGAAAAGAGTTGCTAGGAGATGAGGAGAAGAAGTAAGTGGAGTATAAGAGTCAAGAGGAAGTCCGATAGGTAACCAGTGAAGCAAGTAATTAGCTACGCAATGGGATTGTCCTAGGTTATTTGCATATTTGATCCTCAAATTGATAAAACCTAGAATATCGTTTCCTCAATGACTTAAGGGTAAACAAATTAGATAAGTAATTTGGCAAGCTTTTATAGACTTTTAAGAAATTTCATATCAATATTCCATTTGTGGAGGCATTAGTGATAAGTGTGTTTTAGATTATATTTCTAGGTTATTTTTTAGGTGTTTTAAGTGTTTTTTATGTGTTTTAAACTTAGTTAGTAGGAACCTTTGCATCCTTTTCCTTATCTTTTAGGTGTTTAATTGTTTATTTTTGTTGCTTAGTGTTTGAGGGAAAAATATGAGGTTTTTTGATGAATGAGTTGATGCACTTTGATGTTTGGATGTCCAAGTAACAAATGAAGCTCAAAGCTGTCTAGATTTCTAGCATGAGGGCTATCATCATTATCATTAGTTTTCCCTTTTCCTTTGCTTTCCTTGATGTTTATTCTAAATATTATTTGATTGAATTTGATTATGAATTGCTAAATTTAGTTTCGGGATTGTTCTTGAATTGTTTGTCTAACTTTTACTATATTGATTTATTACATAGTTTTTTGTGTTAATTATTAATCTTATAATCACTTCTAATCGAGAGACTATTTTGATTTATTTGATTATGGTGTGCAATGAAAGTTGGTAGCTTAACAAACTTACAATTAACTGATTAATAAGTGATTGAAGAGAGATCTTAACTACTTTTTAATTTTCCTTAGGATTGCTTCAAACCAATTATATTGTTTAGGAGTAGAGTTGTGAACTGACAGGTTACAATTTAATTTTTAAATATTTTAATTGGGATTAATTGATTAGATTTTGAGAGAGGGTAATCAAACTATAGGATATCTAGGATCAAACATAATTAAATCAATAGTGTAAAAGGAAGATAAATAAGGATATAATAAACCCTAAGTCTCCCTTATTGAGTATCTTCTTTGTTTTGTTTTCTTGTACTATTAAATTCTTTCAAGTTTCGTTTGTTTAGTTTAATTTTTAGTTCTATACTTTTCATTTACCTTAAGCAAAGTTTAATTTAGATTGTTAGGTGATTAGATTCAATCCTTGTGGGATTGATATCAGTTATACTATAAGTTACGACCTATATACTTACAGTGTAGCTAAAACTAACAAATTTTTTTTTGTGTCATTACTAGAGATTGCAATTTTAGCATCTTATTCAATTTGAATTCTTTTAATTTAAGGACTTTTCATACTTTTATTATGTGATTACAGGTGCATGAACATAATAGTAACAAGAAGTTCGAGTAAGATAGAGGGCACTGAAATTTTGGGCATCACCAAGCATGAAAGAGAACTTCGAAAAGTAAAGTTCCAAGAAGCTATCGAAAGAACAATGGCTAAAGACATGAATTACAATGACCACCAAAGAACTCTTATGGACTTTATGAGGTTGATTTCAAAACCAATAAATAGGGTATTACAAGATCCCCAGTTCAGGCCAACAATTTTGAGATCAAATCAGTGTTATTAAACACGTTGTAGATGAATGTTCAATTCTAGGGCTTGGCCAATGAAGATATGAATGCTTACCTGACCAACTTCTTGAAAATTTGGGAAACCTTCAGATATAATAGCCTAGTAGAACACGCTGCATAGATGAGGCTATTGACATTTACTTTGAAGGACCGATCCAAAGCTTAGTTAAATTCTCTTAATTCAGAGAACATCAGTACGTGGGATCAACTAGTATAAGCTTTTTTAGCTAAATACTTTCCATTGATAAAGATCACTATAATCATCAAGGAGATAACAAATTTTTAGCAAATTGATAGTGAGTCTTTGTATGAGGCATGTGAAAGATTCGAGGAACTTCATAGGAATTACTCCCACTATAATCTACATAGGAAATTTTTGATGCAAACATTTTATAATGAAGTTACCACACAAACGAGAGAAACGATAGATACAATTGTTAAAGGCTCTCTCATGCAAAAAACGATAGATGCATCATATGACCTATTAGAGGAGATGACAAATATTAGTTGCCTATAAACTATGGAAAGGAGTAGGCAATCGCCTCTAAAGGAGTAGAAGGACATTATTTCCGTGGATTCAGTGACTACTTTACAGGCTCAAATGTTAGCACTTGCTAAACAGTTGACTAGTTTACAAGCTACTACATCACATTCAGTGAAAGTAGTATAACATAAATGAGAGTTGTGTGATCAGGAGAATCATTTAATTGTAAAGTGTTTTTTGATGGCTAGTAGCGAGACCGAATAGGTAAATTATATAGGAGCAATGCAAGGAATTCAAGTAATAACTCCTACTCCAATATTTATAGTCTAGGGTGGAATAACCATCCAAAATTTCCTTGGAATAATAATAGTGCAGGTACTACTATAAAAGCTCAAAGACCTCTAGGATTTCAATAAGATAAGCTTAGAGCATTGGAATCAGAGATGGAAAATTTGATAGATGTGTTAAATTCTAAGTTCACGAGCCAAGACGAGAGCCAGAAAAGGATGGAAGCTAAATTTGATGAAATAGTAAGGAATCATGGCTCTTCCATTTATAATTTGGAAGTTTAAGTTGGACAACTAGCAAATGCATTATCTACGAGAAGTAGGGGGAGCCCCCCAAACAATACAAAGTCCAATATAAGAGAGTTGCTAAAATTTATCAAAGTTATAATGGGAAAAGAACTAGAGGAGCCATTAGAGATGTCGAAAGCTCTAAGGAGAAAAGCCAAGAGAAAGAAGAAGAAACTGAGAAGGAGAAACCTTATGTGCTACCACTATCGTATAAACTTAAGACCCCTTTTCCACAAAGGGTTAAGTAGAACCAAACAGACGCACAATTTGCCAAATTTTTAGATAAGTTGAAGAGGTTACTAATTTTTTGTTTGTAAAAACATTAGAGAACATGCCAAAGTACTCCAAGTTTCTCAAGGATATCTTATCAAACAAGAGGAGTTAGGAAGACAATCAAACGGTAGCCCAAATGGAGAGCTGCAACTCTATCATTGCTAGCCATGTACCATCTAAATTACAACATCTAGAGAGTTTCACTATACATTGTGTCATTGGTAATGTGAAATTTTCTAAATACTTATATGATTTAGGAGCAAGTATGAATCTTATGCTTTTGTCAATTTTGAGGAAATTGGAGTAGGGAGACATAAAGCCAATATCCATGCTTATATAATTGGAAGAACTAGTTGGTGTGGTGGAAGATGTGTGTATTAAGGTGGAAAAGTTCTTTATTTTAGTAGATTTTGTGGTGTTTGATTTTGGGGAAGATAAGAATTGTCCATTGTTTTTACGGAGATCATTTATAAACACTGGAAGAGCGTTACTTAATGTGCATAAAGGGAAGCTAGTGCTGAGGATTGGGGATGAATAAGTGAAATTTAACATGAGAAAATCCTTGAAAATTTTAGTGAAAGGAAGGGGTTGCATGAAAATAGATGTGATTGAAGAGCATGTGAAGAAGTAAGAAGTGAATCGTGTTGAAGAAGTGAAGATTAAAGCTATTGAAGAAGCTGAGAAGGAGTAAGAGTTAGATGCGAGACCAAACCAAGAACTTTTAGTATGAATGAAGGCTCCTAGTCCATTGTCCTTGGTGAGACTACCCATATTCACATTGAAATCTTTACTTCCATGCTTAAAACATACCCTTTTAGGTGAGAACACATCACTGCCTAGTATCATTATTAAAAAATTGACTTTGCAACAAGTAGAAAGGGTAATTAAGTTGAGAAAGAAAAAGGCTTAGAGTAAGGTTGAAGTTGTTTCCAGGTAAACATAAGTCTAGAGGGAGAGAACCATTAGAAGTTACTTAAACCTACAAGATTGGGGAGGTCGATGTGGAAGAAGCCAAGGGAACAATGTTTAAGGCTATTAGGTATCATGACAAATGATATCTTTGAGAATTTCTACCAAAATAAAGGGACGTATTTTCTTTCCCTTCTCTTATTTCTTAAATTTAAAACTGAGTATAGTCAAGCTAAGAACCCTAAATTAGCATGTTTTTGTTCGTAGTTAGTTTAATTTTGTTATTTATATGTTTAATTAAAGTTTATTAAATTATTGATAGTTTGGTGTTTACATATAGGTAAAGACACCATAAGATTTTTAAAAAAATTTTAAAAATTAAAAAAAAACAAAATATTAAGAATAAGAATAACTATCTAAAAAGGTGTTGCTATAGCAGCATTTCATTGTTATAGCGACAACATCCTTCATTTTTAAAATTATTTTTTATAAGCCGTTTATTTTTATTTATTTTTAATTTTTTATTATTATTATTTTCTTTTTCCCCCATAAAACCTTAAGTTGTTTCAAGCTTTCCCTCCAACAAGTGCAACCCCTCTTCTTCTACTCTTTTAGTTTTAGCCCTTTTTCCATCCAAATAATCAATTTTACTCCAATTTTTCATTAATATTCCACCAATCTTGCATTAATCCCAAGTTTTCACTACTTTTCTTTCGGAAATCATCCTTTCTTCTTTATTAATCATTTTTTCAACTTATTTTCCTCTTACCTTTGCCTTTGTGTTTATTTTGATAGGTTTTGCATAGTGCTCATTCCCATTACACCTAAGGAAAGGCAAGTTGCAAGAAACAAACAATTCAAAGGGAAAGAATTATGAACAAGGAATGCAAGATATAGCTCAAAAATTGGGTTGTTATTTTCCCCTTTAGTTATGAAGAAGATAAAAAATTCCTACAACTTAAAGAAAAAGACCATTGGATCCTGTTCCTCCCACTATCGTCAAGGTGATGATAGCTCTTTTGAGGATTTTTATAAAGAGGGTGAAGGATGGAAAGTTGTTTTATTTACTATAAAAGACAACCATAAGACTTTAGAGCAGCATGTCAATTCTATGGATGACAAAATAACTTAAATGATAGGGTGGTTATAGCAAATGGAGTGGTAACATTGTCATCATATTAAGAAGCTTCTAAAATTTTTTGAATAGTAAGGATTTCAAGTGCCATCCCCCATGTCGTCTCCATCAGAATCGTCATTGGTTTCTTGTCCTTTGTCTTGTTATTTTTATTTTTCTTTTCATGTTTCTTTTATTTGTGGTTATAATGTGTGACCCTTCTCTACATTGAGAACAATATATGGTTTAAGTGTGGGGAAGGGGTTTGATTGCATTCCTTTTATGTCATTATATAAATGTGATCATGCATTCATCGATTCTAAGTTAATTGAATTTTGGTGCACATATCTTGTCATGCATTTCATCATATAATTTAAATACATTAATGACTTAAGATTGATAAGTAGAATGTTCAAATTAAGTGTGGGTAGGTAGCACTTTCTTTGTTGTTTTCATTTTGCATGACAATTGCACTTAAGGCATTGGGATGTGTGTTATACCATGAAATTCTATCATTGTAGTTGGAATAAGATTGAGTCGTGTGCTTAAATTTGAATTAGGTTGCTTGAGAGGAAGATGAACTGTGTTAATTGATTAAAGTAGTTGGTTGCATAAAATTGGTCAGAAATTGATACTTGAGTAATTAGGTAATGTGTGAAGGCATGATAGATTTTCATATGAGCCTATGTGAGGAATTGAGTCTATATGACTCCCTTTTAAAGTTATTTTATTTTCTTTGTTGTGTGCAATACTCCCTTAAAGATATTACCTTTAGAACTTACTTTAAACCAATTTGAAACTACTAGATGCATGTTATATAGAAAGGATTAAAGCCTTTTTTTTCTTTTAATACCTTGGCTTAAATGACCCACAGGATTCGTTATCCTTTGTAATCTTTTTTTTCCCTTAAAGTAAACATCTTATGTTTAAAATGCAAAAACTCCATTAACCTTACCCAATCACAAGTCTAATGAAGTATTAAGTGAGCATTAGTTTAGGAATTTTCATTTACATTTTATTCTAAGATGATTTGAAAGGTACTTCTACTCATGTCATGCATTGTATATAGTTGCTGCTATTTTTTTCTTATTATTATAAAACAAAAAAAGAGAAAAAACAAAAGGAAAAGAAAGAAAGAAAAAAATATAGTAGCAATAAGTAGTAAGGAGTAATTAATCGTATTCACATGCATATCTCAGAAGTTATATTTGGTTATCCCTTTATACTTAGTGCTTTATGAACACTTGTGAGAAACCCTTCAACCTTTTTTACTCACCTTAATCCAAGCCCCATTATAGCCATGAACAAAAGTCCTTTGGATCCATGATATCATGTAATTTATATGGAAGAAAACTGATGAATTTGTAAGCCTATGGTAGTGTGGTCTCCCAGAGAGAATCTTGAGTGAAACATCAATCATTAAATACCTGAGTAAAATGAGTTAATATCGTCAAGAAAATCCATCTTGGTTTTATGCTTACCTTTGATCAATGGTATTATAAGTTAAGTTTGTTTATGTGAGCTGATAAAAACTAATTATGATGTGTGTAGTAGCTTAATGTTCAAGTTGCCAAAGTTTGAAAGATTGCATGCATTTGATCTCTTTAAAAACAAATTGATAGAATTTAATGGTTGTGTTTAATTTTCTTAAGGATAAATAAATGTTTAAGTGTGGGGAAGTTGATAAGTGTGTTTCAGACTATGTTTCTAGGATATTTTTTAAAGTATTTTAAGTGTTGTTTATGTGTTTTAAACTTATTTAGTAGAAAAATTTTCATCCTTTTCATTATCTTATAGGTGTTTTATTGTTTCTTTGTGTTTCTTAGTGTTTGTGGCCAAAATATGAGTTTTATTGAGGAATGGTTTGATGCATTTTGATGTTTAAATGTCTAGGTAACAAATGAAGCTCAAGGCAGCACCAGATTTGGTACAATTGAATTTCAGAAGCCATTAGGTGTATTTATAGAGCTATAAATGTTATGAAATTTTATAAGGTGCTAGAACAACATGTTAGGAGACTACATATAAGCTATCATGACATTTTAAGGTCTATAGACAAAGATATAGTGAAAATACCAACAGAGATTAAAGTTAGAAAAAACTGATGTGGCAGGATGACGTGGCATAATGTGTGCAAGACGTGTTTTATGATATTTTAGACTGAAGAAGATGTGAAAAAAATCCTAGTAGCCACCATTCTGACCCTAGAAAATATCCAAGACAAAAATAGAGGGTTTTGGCAAGAGAAAAATGGGAAGAGACTCAAGAATAAGGAGGACAATCAAGATCCAAAAAATGTTGTTCGAATTTCTAATAAGAGGGCTATCATCATCATCATCATTAGTTCTCCCATTTCCTTTGCTTTCCTTTTATATTTAATATGAATATTGTTTGTTTGAATGGTGATGTTGTCGCTTGTACCTAAATTTAAAAGAAATTATCTCTATCCAAATGAATGTAGATAGGGATGAGTAGAGATCGTTCCCACGAGGAATTCCAACGATGAATGTTAAACAAATCGAAAGACAAAAGTAAAAAGGGGGGTTTTGATTTAATTGTAAATTTAAAGAGATAAAAGCTTTAAAAATTGAAA
>JAOXYD010215140.1:0-19732 GCA_028565735.1 Pinacopodium congolense
AAAGTGCATCAACCCATCCTTCAAATAAGTTCATATTTTTCCCTAAAACACTCAATAATACCAAAAACAATCAAACATATAAAAGATAATGAAAAGAAATAAAAAAGTTCATACTAACTAAGTTTAACACGCACACACAATACTTCAAACATCTAAAAATAACCTAGAAACATAATATGAAAACGCACTTATCAAATAGTCAAAATAAAATCATATTATAGATATGCACAAGAAGTTAAACAATATAAAAATCTATTTATAGTTAGGAATATTGCAACTAACAATTCTTAAAAATTACTCTTAAAAGTAACTGATTTAAAAAAATGTAGTTAAAGAGAGTCAGATTTCACTGAATAAATTCACATTATTTTACGATACTCGATGATATACTCTAACAAAATAATATATCAATATTATAATATATATACATAATCATTATGTATGCCAAATCAAATGTAGTGTACACGTAAATTTTGAGAAAGAATATCTATAGAACTCTAGTCTTTAGTGGTAATTTACGTAGCATTAGTCCCCTAAGTCTAAACTACGGGATTGTGTGAGTGTTGGCGAGCCTTGGCGAGTCAACATGAGGAAGATGTGTTGACAAGGGAACAAGGCAAAGTCTTGATCATGGAATACGGACTTGTCCATAGACGTACATTAGTGGACCTATGTGCTGATAGGCCTTGGTGATTTGGAAAACACATTAGCAGTGACGTGGTGATTGTGGATGATGTGGCACTTAATGATGTGGTAAGATCAACTTGAAGATCACGTGGGATAACATAAAATCTAAAAGTTAGAGACCATGTGGGACTGAACTTTTGAAGATCGATGGAATCTTTACGGATAAGGGAGATCTTTTCCTAATTGCATGTAATCTTTATCTTATTAGATTTTGATATAATCTAGCTAATTAAAAGAGTCTTAAGAGGAAAGGGATATTTTCCTATTAGTCCGGGTATTAAGATCTTAGTTGTTGAGATAAATTAGAATTCAAAGTCCTAGTTATCTCAAACTTGCTTTCCAAGTAAGAAAGCCTATAAATAGCTCATTAGAGCTAGAGGTCAAGGCATTTAATCATTCAGTCATTCTCAAGAGGAGAGACAACTTAGAGAGAGTTAAGAGCTTTCGGGGGAGTTTTCTTGTAAGGGCTTCGAGTAGGGAGTTCTTGTAAGTGCTTCGAGAAGGAGGTACTTGTTCTTTTGTTAACATTTTGTAAGATTTAATAAAAGAGTAGTTTCGGCCATATTTTAAATCTTGTATTGCTTTCTCTACTCTTGTTATACACTTATGGAATATTCGGTGTATGAGTGAAATACTTAAACACGAGTGTGTACGTGAGACGTTCGAGGGCTAAAGGAATTATTTGGCGGCATTCACGTGAGAAGACTAAATCTCGGCTTAAACGGACTTAAGCAAAATTGCCGTGCAAAGGAGGCGCGATTTACGGTAAAAGTTCGACGACACACGTAGTACTAAACCTCGAATAATTATAGGGAGCAATACGTTACCAACGATTCAGCCATTAACTTATATTTATAATAGTCATAAGACTCTCTTAATCCAAAGTAATTATAGGAAGTGTAAGCATTACCAATAGACCAACATTCACTAAACATATTCAAAATACAATCAAATCTCAATAAATATCTCAATTAAGGACTTGACTTGGACTAATGCTTCAATTAGAATTGGTACATACCATATCTCAATAATGTGAAGTATAACTAACTATAAAATCTCTAATAATTATGTTAGTACACAACTAGTCTTGATGCATATCCTTGTAGGTGACACGTCTTACAAAATTCTTCTTCCATTGTTCATAATTAAGCACACTAGGCACATAATAACATAACTCATAATAAATGCTAGCAATATGTCTTAATACTCAAAGCCATACATATATACTTAAATATCGTGATAATAAATATATTTTTACATATATGTATATGTATGTAGGTATATGTTATTCTATACATACATATATATATATATATAACATGAGTATGCATCATAACCTAACATGTTATCGTCCATACCCACATCAAACCATGTCTAACACTAATGTACTCTGCATTGATGAAGTTAATATAAACTTATTTGATTGACAAACTCTTTTTCAAAACCAAGTAGTGAAGGTCCCCTCCTAATGAACCTAACGAATAAGAGATGAATCAATGTCAAAATTTACTCACTAGAACTTTAGGGACTCTGAGGAATTGATATATCGAACTACATGATTTCTTTAACTCGATAACTCAATTTATGAGAATCTTATTGGAAAATTTTGGCATCATAAACATTTCAATTATCTCAGTTATCATCAGCTACGTACTGTTGGACTCGATTAACAACTTAAGGTCATTAGATTTGCAAGGTTGATCCAATCATGAAATTTGATATCGTGATTTTCAATTCACAAATCATTAGAAATTTCATTATAATTAAAAGCAAAATCATTCAACATGATTTATAATATTTTTCAAAATCATCTTGAAAAGTCACCAAAAAATTACTTTTAATGACTGGAGTAGTCCTCCAATGATTGAAAAAAAAATTTGGCCTTAGAATCTGATAATCTATATGTCGTTTGAAAGTTCTCAACATGTAGATTAATTTTTACAATTGCAAAAAGGTCATATTTTTACCATAATTAAACTAATTCACGAAAAAAACTTACCAAATTCTTATCCTAATCAAACTTCTTCCAATTAGAAGCGATTTTGGCATTTTTAGTGACAAGAACTTGGGAGGTTTTGTTTTTTACATCAAGGTAAATTGCATAGTGGTACAAATTGTCGACAACAATCATTAGAGACGGCAAATCAACAATTCATGATTTCTAATGTCTTTTTATATATATATTTGTGATGATTACAATGGTTTGATATGGTAATATTGATATGGTTAGTTCAAGTTTTGTGAGATGAGTCAATTGGTATGTTTATTTAGCCTATTAAGGTCGCCAACTGTAGTGAATGATGATAAGTTGATTTTCGATAAATAGTAAAAATTTTGAGGTCAAAATGCAAAAATTAAAAATATGGATGAAGGGACGATAATATAATGGTCTGGGATTGTTTTCTTAGTTGGATCAACAATCCTTTCAGTTCGATACCCTATTCTTGTGTTATTCGTGCCCAAAGAGAAAATAAAATAAAATATTAAAATTCATAAATGTAAAAAAATATTCAAAAAATAAAAACTTAGATTTTTATATTCTTAATTAAATTTATTAAATATTTTATTTTATTTTATTAGTCAATATGAAAATTCAAGGCATTAAATTTATTTTGTCAACAATAGTTTTAAAACTATTAACTAAATGTTACTATTTCCTTCATTTTAAGTGAATTGCAAGTCAATAAGCTATGCTATAATTTTGTCTCGAAATCAAATTCTCAAAGTTGCAAACTTTATAGTAATAGTAACCTAAACACGGATAGCTTCTACTAAACTATGTGTAAAACCTATTAAAGAGGCTCTTTAAAAAGTTCTTTGTATTATAAAAGTTGTCAATTGGTGTCACTTTTTAAAGATTGTTTGGTTCAACTTTTATTTTTATTTTTATTTTTGTATATTTTTATCACTTATAGTATATATTTTATTATATATATATATTTTAAAATTTTATATTTTATTTATGTGTTAATCTTTTAATTTTCGTGTTTAAAAAATAAAAATAAGAACTAAACTAAAAATATCACCAAACAACTCTTAAAAATCCACTTATATAGGCTGTGTTTATCAACCTAATTCTGCTTTATATTATAATTTATTGTTATTATTTAATTAAAATTTAATTTGAAATTATTAATCCACTAAATAATTTTTGTGGATTGATGTTGCTGGCATAATACATATAAATGGCCAAAAAATGGGTGGGCCCATAACAAAAGGCTATGCTTACTTCTCAGAGTTACCAAAAGTCTTTTCACATGGATTGATAAGAAACATATGTGCTTCTTATATATATATATTTTTAAATACTAGGTAACCCTACTTTGGGGGCCCATATGGCCCCCTTTCACATGGGAGGGGTATTTTGATAATTTTCTAAATAAATGGCTCCTCCCATGTGAGAAGGGGCCATATGGAGGTCCCCAAAGTGAGGCTACGTAGTCAAGTTTTTTTTTTTTTCAACTGAATTGAAATTATGATTTATTAGTATTATTTAATCATGTGAATTGATAACAAAATTATTAAAGATATATAATAATTTATCAATCGTAAATTTAAAATAAATTACTTTGTAAAAAATTAATTTAGATACTAATTCATATATATTTTAAAACTTAGGTTCAAAACCTCAAAAGCAAACTTTAAAAAAATCATGAGCCATTCCCTAAACATCTTTCATAAAACCATTTTAATTGCTTAATTTTATAACTTAATTATATAAATAAAAGTATGATTTATAGTTTAATATTTTATAACATTTTAAATAAATTCAAAGTATTATCTACCATCTTACATTCATAATTACATTATTAATAATTACTCATAATACCCTATATAAGATGAAAAAAATGGTGAGGATAATATTAAGAGTTTACTTGAACCTTCTATAAAATATTAACTATTAAATCATACTTTTAACTCGTATTTAAATAACTCATTTTTTTAAACTATGTTAATATTTAGTGTACATAAATTGTCCAAATTTGTTATATAAATTGAGATATCAGTTTAGTTATTAGGAATTGACAAAATATTTATTTCGTTAGATTTTATGACAGTAATGTTATTTTGAAATGTTAAGTAAAATGTGATATCGTAAATAATATAAGGATTTTATTAATTTTTAAAAAAGATGCCACTAGGTTCTTTACCCTATTGAAACTAAGGTATTAAATATCGTTCCGTTCCAACTGCTATCGGCCGAAACGTACCATACCGGAGCGGAAACGGAGTGGTACTGACTATTATTGTTTCAAAAAATAATATCAACTAACACCGATCATTTCGATTGGTACTGACCGATACCATGTCTCTGGTACCATAATAGAGACCAACATGAAAATTAAAGAAAATTTTCAGCCAAAAATTGCTCACCCCTCACTGCCCGTGGCTGTCTTCTCCTCTGCAGGATCAACTTCTCCAGCGTTAGTGCCAGTGACCTTTGATGCCACCAGCTTCAACGACGCCACCAGCTCCATTGTTAAGCACCACCAACGACTTTGGTTATGACGCCAATGACTGTCTGCTCCAACGTCAATAACTCTACTTACAAGGCCACCAGTTCCATCACCAGGCATCGACACTTCTTTCTCTGTGATTCTAGTCTCCACTTCTCCTCTGCACGATGGATTAAGCCTTGCAAAGTTGCAGAAGATGGAATTAATTTGATATCATGATTTGAACATTGTATTTCAGTATAGTTAATTGTTGGAATCAATTCTGAAGGTTGAAAGTTGAAACTCGTGCATTGTAGAGTGTGGACATTATATTACTTGTTACTTTTTTATTATTTTAATAATTATTCCTTTTAATTTTTTTTAAAAAACTATGTAAACTTTTTTTATTAATTAAACTTTAGACTTCTTTTGTAAAGTTAAAGTTAAATAAATAAATCAATAATAAAAAGTTTACATATATTTTTAAACAAGATTAAAAGGAATAATTTTGAGAATTGCATCAATTTTTATTATTTTAGAATTTATAAATTATAATTAAAATTTATCAATTTATAGTTAAATTATGTCTAATTATTTAAAAATTGAATTAATTTTTATGAAATTAAAAGTGAAATTATGCTAATTAAAATATTATTACGAAAGGATTGTTTGATTAAGGTTTATAAATTATAATTAGGATATATCAATTTATGATTAAATTATGTCTAACTAATTTAAAATTAAATCAATTATCATGAAATTGAATATAAAATTATGCTAATTAAAGTATGGGGGGACTAGGGAACCACTGCTCCCTAGTGCCACTGCAGCCCCACGTGGGTCTCGCGCAGCTCCACATATTTTTTTAAAATAAAATTACGCTTATATCTTTTTGTCTTTTATAATTTTTGTCATTATTAAGGGGTACGCAAGTCAATTCATAATTTGTAACTACACGTTTTCCTTTTTACTCTTAATATGTTTACAAATTTACATTTTTATCCTTAATACATTTATATTTTTACCCCTCATTTTTTAAAAAAATTATAGAAAAAAACTTTATATAAAATTATTAAGGAGACATTGTGGCCACAAAAGGGCCATCAAGCATGGCTCCTTAGTTATCTCGCTAAAGTATTATTAAAAGAGGATTGTATCAATTATTTTAGGATTAGGGTTTATAAATCATAATTAGGATTTATCAATTTGTTACTTGATGTTTACAATAAATAGGAAAAAATATACATTTGTTATTATGTCAAATTTATATTATTGTTAATTTTTTTACACAAATTTGAAGTAAAATTAAAAAAATAAAACACAATATATAAGATGACTATTTTGCACATTTTATAAACTTTAGAGATTGATTTATAATTTTTTAAAATTTATCCAAAATATTACATATATTAACTAGTAACAGTGCAGTATCGTTCTATAACTAAATCTGGTATTGGTACCAGTACGGTGTTTAAAATATTGAGTGAAACATATTAGGCTAAACAACATTATAGACCTATTCTTGGGGAACAATGTTGTAGACCCCAGGCCTAAGGAGGTTGCAAACATTTAAGGGGATATAAATGATGATCCCATTTTTGCAAAGATGGTTCGGGTTTTTGAGCTATTATAGCAATTTTCATTCAACTTACTAAACTACTCAAACACTTGTTTTTGTAAGATTTTTTGAAGCCCAGCACTACAATTATGATTGATTTGCGAGTGTCACACTCACATCGAGTGTGTGCTTTAGGTTAATTTAGCGCGCACTCAAATAAAAAATAGGACCAACTGCACAGCCTCTCTCATGAACCCCTTACGACATCATTATACAATCCATATAACTTCTATAAACGAAATCCATACAATACTACAACACGGTTCTTACAATGATATATCTAAAAACTATATACAAACTACATGAAAACAACTCATTAACGTTGTTGTATGACCTCTGTTATAGTATTGTATGGACCCCATCTATAGAGGTTGTATGAATTGTATAATAACATTGTAGGGGAGCCATAAGGGGGAACTATGAGGAGGGATGTGTAAGATTTCTGTAAAAAATAATGATATAATTATGAAAACTTTAAGGATATAACTTAATCTTTTTTTTTCCTATTCTTTTGTAATTACCCCAAATGATTGTACGACCTTATCTTTTAGAGAATTTCATTTAAATATTAATCTCTATTGTCAATTTCATTAGACTAATGAAATTTTTTTTTTCAAAATTCAATAATGCAAGGAGCCAATATTTAACCTATTTTATCCTATTAGTCATCATTTGTTGAATACTGAATTTGAATGCTCCATTATTGGTCTGTCATTATATTGGTAGATTTCTTTCACTTTCTTTTTTATGTTTTGACTTTGAAAACTAGTGGGATACAAAATAATACTAAAAAGATTAAAACAAATGGATGAACGAATGTTTTCCATATCATTTTTTGTATTCAAGTACATGGATTTATAATGAATATAAAAACTTATTGTTTCTATAATGTTACATATTTTAAATGTGTATTCATATAAGATAGCTCGTATAATCTAGTCCTTAAGTGTAGGTATGTTTGAATAAGTAATAAGATAATCCTTAACACACCCTCGCAAAATGGGTGATCCATCGAAGAGACCAATCTTGGAATTGAGAAGAAGAAAACGATTCTTGGATAATAATTTGGTTAAGAGATCAACTAACCGATCATGCTTATTGATATAGTTCACTTGAAGAGACTCATTTTACATAGCTTCTTGCACGAAATAAAGGTCTAATATGATATGCTTCATTCTTGAGTGAAACATCGGATTTGCACAGACATATATTATGCCAATGTTGTCACAAAGAATGACTAGTGATGAAAGAGAGTGAATCATCAACTTAATCAAAAGAGACTGAATACATGTAAGTTTAAAGACAGTGGATGCAATTGCATGATACGCAACTTCAGTCGAAGAATGTGTAATAGTTCACTATTTCTTGGAGAACTAAGAGATTGGATTTCTACCAAGAAACAGAAGATAGCCAGAGTTAGAGCGACTGTAATCTTTGTCTCCTCCCCAATCCACATCAGGATAATCAGTAATTGAAAGAGCAGAACTTCGCTTAATATGTATGCCAATATGTAAATTGCATTAAAGGAACTGAAGGAACCTTTTAACAACACAGCAATGAATTTCTATGGGTTTGTGCATAAACTGGGATAAATGATTGACGGTAAACACAATATCTGGTTTAGTAGGTGAAAGATAATGAAGAGCACCATCAACACGTCAGCAAGTAATGGCATTCGTATCAGTATAGCCATTATGAGAGATAGTGTAGACGATGTGGACATTAGAGTAACAGTTTCGTTGGCACCAAATATGCCTAATTTCCCAAGAAGATGTCGAATATACTTGTGTTGAGATAAGAAAATCCCAAAGTCAATAGGAATAATCTCAATGCCAAGGATGTAATTTAAGACTCTAAGATACTTAAGAGAAAACTGACATGATAATGCTGCATTGAATTTAGATAAAAATGCTTAATTGTTTATAGTTAGAATTAAATCATCCCTATAAGTCATAAAATAAGCCAGAATACCACCACACTTGTATATAAGAAGAGAAGAGTATGCCTTCCAAGAGATTGTTGAATATAGACCTATTTAAATAGATTACCTTATAGAATAGCATTGTTAACGTCAAACTACATTAATGACTACTAGTGTCAAACAACAATACAAAGAACCACATGAATAATGGTAGGCTTTATGATTAGACTAAGCATGTCATGAAAGTCTATACCAGATCATTGATTAAATCCTTTAGCTACAAGACATGCCTTAAAGTGTAAAATACTGCCATTAGATTCCTTTTCACTCGAAAAACCTGTTTACAGCCAATGATATTCTGAATAGGGATGCATTCAAACAAGTCCCATATACCATTGTTAAGCAAAGCAATAAATTCATTGGACATTACATCACATCAAGTAGGAGTTTTTAGAGCTTGTGTGATAGTTAAGGGTTAAAGAGACTCAGGAAGGTGGTGATTATGGCCAAATATAATTTTTTCGATTTATGAACATTATTTTAAGATCAAGTAACCATAAAGTGGGTTTGTTGCTGTAGTGGTGGAAGTAACAAAGTAGTAGGATTGGGATCATTATTGAGAGACTCACTTGATTCCTCCCGATCCATAGTTATTAAAGAAGCAACTTGCATACAAGAATCATAATGATCACAAAGGTCATAACCATGTTCAAAGGGTTATGAAACACCAGGAAACTTGTCGAGGATGAAGATATAAGAATTTTAAAATGGGTAAAGGAAATGGAATCAGTAAGTAAAGAGGAATTTAGAGAGCAAGACAGGAATCAATTACGCTAGAAAATTTCCTCAACGAAGAGGACATGTCAAGATGTAAAGATCTTCTTTGTTTCAAACATCAAGGCAAATGTTTGTGCTTTGGTGGAGTGAATAGCCTAAGAATATACAAGGCTTGGATTGTGGGTTTGCAATGAAATAGTTTTTCTAAAGGTGATAGAAACTAAGTAACAGGTGATGGAAGGCGATTTATGAGATAAACAATGGTCTTAAAGGCATTGGTCTAATATGTCAGTGGAAGTGAGGCTTGATGAAGGATGGTGAGACATGTTTCGACGATATGATGGTGTTTGCATTCTATAATGCCATTATATTGGGGAGTATATGGTGGAGTTTGAAGATACAAGATCCTAGAAGCTTTAAGAACCAATTTTAATTTTTCAAATTCACCAGCCATATCAAAAATATAATTTTGATAAGTCCGATATGAATGAATTTGTTATATTTTTTTATTTTATTTCATTTGAATTCATTCCTATTTTTATGTTTAATTGCTCATTTTATATTCCTATTGATTTTATATGTAGATTTAATGACGGAATACAAAATTTGACTAAAAGCATGAAGAGGAGTTTTAGCTTAAGAAGAACAAACATTAAAGCTTAATAAAGCTTTGAAAGTGACAGCTTTAAAAGAAACAAGAGAAGAGCTTAAGCTTGCCCAAGCATTAAAAAGGCAACACATCACAAGCTTGAAGTAGAGAACAAAAACGACAACAAAGAGAACATTCATGGAACTTGATACGGCAACAAGCACCAATTAAAAGAGTAGAGCTCATGAAGGAAGGACAAGTGGCGGTACATTATAAAAGTAAGCTCAAAACGTGATTAAAGCTTTTAAAAGTTTAAGAAGGTGAAGGCATGTGGTTTTAAAACAAGATAAATCAATGGATTAAAAGCTAATAGCAAGTGGTGGCTGCAAAATGGATTAAATGGGAGAGTGGAGCTTCTCTTGACAAGTATCCCATTAACAAAGGCACTCAAAGACAAAATTAACAGCCAAAACAAATCTTCCCAAGAACATGTAATCATTGAAATGGAGAGAAGCCCTCTTACTTGACAAGTGTCCCACTAGATGAGCATAAAAGACAAAATTTAAGGCTTAAATTCCAAGAGTCAAAATGACACTCCATAAAAAAGGCCACCTAACCCTAGCTTTCGATATAAATACTCGGCCTTCATGTTTTAAGGAGGCAGCTCTATTTTCTTTAGTTTTTAGGAGCCTTAACCATTCTTTCTCATCTTCTTCTTAGTTTTTTAGTTTCCTTTGTTTAGTTTTTAGGTTATTTTCATTTTTTTGTTTGTATTTTCCATTTTTTTATTTCTTTATTTATTTCATATTTTAGTCTTTAAATATTAGTTGTTTTTAGTGTATTTTATTTAAATATTTGTATTGAACATTAGTTATTGTTATTTGTTAATGGAATGCTTTGTTTATGTTAATCTAAGTACTTTATTTAATTTTCCAACTTTTTGTTTGTTATTTTCTTGTGATGTATTTAATTTTTCAGCTTTTTATTTTAGTTATTTTATTATGTTATTAGTTTACTTAATTTTTTTAATTATTTTAATTATATTTAGCTAGTTTAGCCTTGGGTTGGAAGTTAATGATAGAATTTTAGCTTCATAATTGTGATAATGGAAATATAATTAAATGGGCTTTATGATTTAAGATAGGATTAAATTGAGATTATGAGAAAATAGCATGAATTAGGGATTATTGCTTAGGATTAGCTACCCTAAGTATGATTCTTAGTCCAATTACTAGGATTAAACCATGTGATATGTAATTGTCCTTGGCGGTTTCTATAAATAGCAATAGGTTAGTTGGATTTATTAGGATATTTAGCCTACTAGTCTAAGATTCCAATCCTCTAAGTTACATGGTCTGAGCTTATGTGATCATAGCTTAGGCTAGTTATTCCCTAGTTTATTAAAGCTACCACGTCGTTAAATTTAGAGAGATTATTCTAGGTTACCTCGTAGTTAGGGATAAGTTTTCTATCGTATAAAACCTACCTAAAATTGGGGGAACTGAGGATATGAGAGCTTGTTCAAACCTATAAGCTAGCATCTTAGACTAATCACAATTTATTTGTTTCGAGGATCAATTACAAGTTTAGAATCCTAAATTTATCTTTCGCCCAATTTTTCTTATTGGTTATTTATTTCTTTTTCTTTTTTTTTGCTTATATTTCGTTAATTGCCTTTAATGTTTAGTTTAATGTCTCCACATTTAGGGGTTTTCTTTTTCCTTTTTAGCAATATTAGAATAGCTTTAGAATATCCTAACTCCCTATGGGATCAACCCTAGCTCACCCTATCTATATAGTTAAGTTAGTTAGGTTAATTTATTATTTAGGAGTTCACAACGACTCACCAAATTTTTGGTGCCATTATCGAGGAGCTAACACTTGTGTTTTAACTATTTTTAGTGTTGTTTCTTTTCTTTTTTTTTGTTGCTTTTAGTCATCTTATCTTTTATTTGTCTTTGATTCACAACTTTTTCTGATTTTAGATCTTTTAGCAATAATGGATCATTATCAACATGCCTATAAGTTTGATTCTTATTCTTATTATCCTGATAATGCATTTGATTCTTTTATTACTTCCAGATTTAAGCATCAAGTCAAGAATTTCACATCCTTAGTTGTGCAAGTACAAATGAATGAATAACGATTTAAGGTATGTGAAGTTTGCTCATTTTTTGGTTATCCTTTTTATACACGTTATGTTTTGCAATATACGGAGTACATGTATGATTCTCCACCATGTTATTATCAAGACAAACCATACTTCCAGCTAAAGCCTCCACCTCCACCATCTCCACTACAAGCTGGTAGGATGTCATTGAAGGACATCGTCACAAGCTTGGCGACTAGTACTCTTCAATTCCAGTAGGAAACGAGGAGTAGCTTAAATACTTTGGGAGATCAATTAAGCCACTTAACCGATGTGGTTCAGAGCCTCGAAGTCCAAGAGTCTTAAAGCATGCTTAGCCAATCAGAGGGAGCACCAGAAGAGGAAGTATGCGACTATCCATCAGAGAGTGAAGATCGATGGGGGTACCCAAAAGCCATAGAGGAAGAGCCATTAGTTCAAGAAAATATGGAGGGTGCGCAACCACTTAAGGTCAGTAATGCAGTTCATGTTATTGGTAACTGAATTTCGTTTCCTTGTCCTAATTCTTTATAGGTGAAAGAAGAAGAAGAAGAAGAAGAAGAAGAAGAAGAAGAAGAAGAAGAAGAAAAGAAGCAGAAAGAGGAAAAGTCGCATTATGCTAACTTGATGAATGAGCTATGGGCAAGCGAGCTGGAGATCGAAGGTGGCGAGAAGGATGAAGAGTCTCTATACCCATTGGCGATACTATTACAGAGACCATTTTGGTGTAATAAAGGTGATGCCCAAAAATAAGAGTGGACATTGAAGTATGATGGCGAAATGATGAAGTTCCACTCTTTCGAAGCTATAGGGCATTGTCCTGAATTCAAGCGTACTTTAAGGGAAATTACTTCAGGTTCCTCATAGAGTTTAAGTATGCTTTCTATTGGACTCAAGCATCCATTCGACAATGGATGATGTAAATATGCCGAGGGTCGAGGTTATGACCTAAAATAAGCGTTTGATAGGAGGCTCTTTTGTTTGTGTTTGCTTTTTGTAAATATCTGTTGGTTGGTTTGCTTTGCATGTTTTATTTGTTTTTGTGTGTTTTAGTTTTAAGTGGAAGTTGTGCTCTTGATCTTAATGCTTAATATGCCTTTTTCAGACTCCAAGGGAGTATTCTTATTCCCATCCTTATGTTTTTTATTAATTTTTGGACATTAAGAATAATGTCCGATTTAAGTGTGGGAGTAGGGCAAGTTAAGAAAATTTTTTGAACATTTGAAACAAGAAAAATCAAAGGCTTAAAAGCTAATAGCATGTGGCGGCTGCACAATGGATTAAATGAGAGAGTAGAGCTTCTGTTGACAAGTGTGCCACTAACAAAGGTAATCAAAGACAAAATTAAAAGCCAAAATAATCTTTCTAAGAGCATGTAAACGTGAAATAGAGAGGAGCCCTCTTGCTTGACAAGTGTCCCACTAGATGAGCATAAAAGACAGACAAACTTTAAGGCTTAAATTCCAAGAACCAAAATGACACTCTATAAAAAAAGGCCACCTAACCCTAGCTTTCGATGTAAATACTCGGCCTTCATGTTTTAAGAAGGCAGCTTCATTTTCTTTAGTTTTTAAGGAGCCTTAGCCGTCCTTTTTCATCTTCTTCTTCGTTTCTTAGTTTTCTTTATTTAATTTTTAGGTTGTTTTCATGTTTTTGTTCGTATTTTCCATTTATTTTATTATTTCTTTCTTTATTTCATATTTTAGTCTTTAATTATTAGTTATTTTTTGTGTATTTTATTTAAATATTTGTATTGAACCTTATTTATTATTATTTTTCAATGGAATGTTTTGTTTGTGTAAATCTAAATGTTTTATTTAATTTTCTAGTTTTTTTGTTTGTTATTTTCTTGTAATTTATTTAAGTTTTCAACTTTTTATTTTAGTTATTTTATTATGTTATTAGTTTGCTTAATATTTGTTTTAATTATTTTAATTATGTTTAGCTAGTTTAGTATTGGGTTGGAAGTTAATGGTGGAATTTTAGCTTTATAATTATGAGAATGGAAATATAATTGAATGGGCTTTATGATTTAGGTTAGGATTGAATTAAGATTTCAAGAAAATATCATGAATTAGGGATTATTGTTTAGGATTAGCTACCTTGGGTATGATTCTTAGTTCAATTGTTAGGATTGAGCTATGTGATACATAATTGTCCTTAGTGATTTCCACAAGTGGCAAAAGGCTAGTTAGATTTGTTAAGATATTTAGCCTACTAGTCTAGGATTCCAATCCTCTAGGTTATATGTTCTGAGCTTGTATGATCAAGGCTTAAGCTAGCTATTCCCTAGTTCATTAAATTTATCGCGTCGTTAAATCTATATAGCTTATTCTAGGTTGCCTCATAGTTAGGAGTAGGTTTTCTATTGTATATGATCAATTTAAAATTAGAGGAACTGAGAGTTTAAGAGTTTGTTCGAACCTATAAGCTTGCATTTTAGACCAATCATAATTTATCTATTTTGAGCATCAATTGTAAGTCTAGAATCCCGAATATATCTTTCGCCCATTTTTTAATATTAGTTATTTGTTTCTTGTTTATTTGCTTATATTTCTCTAATTGTCTTTAGTGTTTATTTTAATGTCTTCACATTTAAAGGTTTTCTTTTTCCCTTTTTGGCAACATTAAAATAGTTTTAACATATCCTAACTCCCTGTGGGATCAACCCTAGCTCACCCTAACTATATAGTTAGGTTAATTAGGTAAATTTATTATTTAGGAGTTCGCGACGACTCATTAAAGTCTAAAATTTTGTTTCAACTAGGATTTTGAATTATTTGAAAGTGTTTTCACTATCAGATTTACATTTTAATGTATATAGTCATATGTAGTCTGAGTATTAATCCATAGATACAACATAAGATCGATACCTATCAATAGAGGAAGAAGGTGTAAGACCTTAGACATCTATAAAAATTAAATTAAGAGGATTACTACTATGTAGACTTAATTGGGCAAAAGGCAAATGATGACTTTTATTACAAGTATAAGAATTACAATGTACCATAGAACGAGATGAAGTGGAACATGAAATGAGATTTGACTTGGCTAAATAGTACCAAATCTAAGTAAAAGGATAATTGAGACAGCTATGCCAGTTATGAGAAAATAATGTGGTAGTGAAGCAACGTTTTGGTAAAGTTGGAAATTCGAATAGGTTCATGGTATACACATCATTCATGTTCTGACGTTATGTTTGAATTGCTCTTGTTTGCAAATCCTTCAAAAAAAATGGTCAAGAAAGAATTCAATAATGGCAGCATTAGATTTACAAAACTTTGCATCTGATATGAGATTGACATTAATTGAAGGCATACACAACATATTAGAAAAATTGAAAACATAATCATTAAAGAGGAGTTGAGAGGAACTAGTGTGTGTAATGGATAAGCCAGAACCATCACCAACTGTGATCTCATTTGTGCTTGTGTAGTCAAAATGCAGAGAGAGATTGTTAAGATCCGCTGTGATGTGGTGAGAAGCACCAGAGTCCATGATCCAGTTTTATAAATGAACTGAAGTAGTTGCTACATTTTCCATTAGTCCATTATTGGAAATATTGTTTACCTTTGTAACAACTTTTAGTAATATAACATGGTTTTTCACAAATTTGACAAATTAGATGAGGGCCATTGGTCCTGTTCAAATTCTAATTCTTATTGGATAAAGGAGTTTGACTTTGAATAGAGTTATTTTTTCCGAACTAATTGGGTTGCATTTTAGGGTAGTTGGCAATGAGTGGAAGTTTGTCATGCAGCTCCTCAAAAGTGATGTTAGTGTCACGAGCATGAAGGGCAACTGCAAGCTCTTTAAAGTCTGATCCTAAACCAGTGAGTGTATATAAAATCAATTCATCTTCATCAACTGGGGAGTTAAAAAAGGCAAGATCATCTAATATGATGCACATATATTAGAGATACTTGGCCACCGATCGAGTCTCCTTTTTTCCTGATATCAGATTCTCCTTAAGTTTAATAACACGTGACCTTATTTTATTAGCAAAAAGCTTGGCAAGTTTTGTCCAAACATCCTAAGAAGTCTTTATAGAGGAAATGAGATGCATAATAATTTTTAAGGTTGAGGGAATGATTGCTTAAAGCAACAATTTAACTTCACGATACAAATGCATATAGGCAAGATTTGAAAGTGTTTTACCATCCTTGATGATTGTAGATAGTGGAGACAACACACTGTAATAAAAAAAAGGTGATAGCTCGTATCCAATTAAAAGGATAATAAATTGAGAGCACTATAAAGGATAGTTGATGTGAGTCATTTTAAGTGGAAGATGTGCTGCGACATTGATGGAAATTAGTTGTGCGATGGAAATTAGTTATGCGGTGTTTGGATCTGAGTTGATAATTATGTTGTTTAGGATGGGAGTGTTTGATATTGATTTTGTTTCATTTGCCATTACATCAAAATACATGATTGAAAAGAAAAGAAAAGAACTTGTTTGAGCTTGTAAACTCTAATATCACAAAAAGATTAAAATAGATGGATGGATGAATGTTTTTAATATGATTTTTTTATTTGAGTACATGGATTTATAATGATTACAAAAACTAATTGTTCCTATAATATTGGATATTTTAAATTTTCTATTGACAGAGGATAACTAATATAATCTAGTCCTTGATTGTAGGTAAGTTTGAATGTGTAATCAGATAATCATTAACAAATACAAGGGCTTGATTTTCTCAACCTTAGTTTTCACAAACCACTAACCCAGTGTTACTAATTCCTTCATTTTAAGTGAATTGCAAATCAATAAAGCATGCAATAATTTTGTCTCAATATCATACTCCCAAAGTTGCAAACTTTATAGTAATAATAATTTATGATTGATATGTTGTTATATATTATTACTAATTGATAACATAATTAGTAATAATATATAACAACATATCAATCATAAATTTCAAATAAATTACTTAATAAAATAATAAATTACATACTAATTTATATTTATAATATATTATTTTAAATTTTTAAGAAAACACAAATTCAAAACTTCATGAACCATTCCATAAAAAAAGGTAATTTTTTATTTTATTCATTCATATAAAACTATTTTAGTGAATTATTTTCATAACTTAATTATACAATTAAGTGTGATTTACATTTCAACATTTTATTAAAAGTTTAAATAAAATAAAATTATTATCTCTAGCACTACTTTCATTATAACATTACAAATTAACTTGGATAAGCTATAAAAATAGTAACTGAGATAATATTAGAGAATTACATAAAAATTTTATAAAATATTAAATTTCAAATTATATTTTTGACTAATGTTTAAAGAATTCATATATTTGAACTATATTAATACCTAGTGTGTCTGAATTATCCAAATTTTTGCATGGATTAAATTAATGGTTTATTTATTAAAAATTGATAAAAATAATTTTAATAGATTTTATGATTTAAAAATAATATTCTACAAATACTAAAATAAAGATATAATAAATTTGTTAATAAATAATATTTTGATATATTTCACTTCAATGTTCAACCTTTAAAAAATTTCAATTTAATGATCAATCTTTTTAAACATATTCAATATAGGTATAAAAAAAAGTAGATTTCGTTGATTTTTTTTTTGAACAAAATAAATTCATTCAATGGTAATGAGGTTTGAATAATACAACTAACTGAAAAACTAGCCAAAACAAATAACTAGCAGAATACTTATCCAAGGAACATCATCATACTAATAAGTAATAGCAGAGAAGGAAAGATCTACACTAGTCCCCCAAGAACCCACTAACCTATACTAACTTGCCAAGCAGTAGCTAAGAGATGGCCACATTGCCTCCCTAGACCATGGATAAATAATTGTTCCTGAATCCAGTGAACAAGTTCTTAACTTAGTTATACCTTGTCTCTTTCAACTCCTTGAAAGCATCTGTGATTACGCTCCTTCCATATAGTATACACACAAGAGCCAAAAGCTACTAGGAATATCGTCTCTGCTTCATTACCAAGAGTTATTGACAGCCAGTTTAATATTTGGGGAAAGGTTTTGTTAGTATAGCTCAAAAGGCATAGTTCATTGATAACTTTCCAAATATATCGAGAATAGTCACATTAAAAACATAAGTGCACTAAATTTTCTACAGAATTCTTACATAACAAGCACTGGGAGGGTAACACGAGGAATGGATGTCCATGGTGGATAGGTGACCTCTAGCATAGAGCCATATAATAAAGTAGACTTTTGAAAGTAGATACCTGTTCCAGACAGTCTAGACCCAGTTTGGTGCTAGCCCTTCAACGGACAAGGCTTTCTAGCAGGACTGATTGGAGATGTCACTAAAGGGTGGAGAAGCCATTGATAATGGTCCACCCTATTAAGATCAAGTTGATAGGTAGGGAGAAGGTCAACCACCTCTATAGAGAGAGGGATTCATGTACTAGTAGTAATCACCTCCTTCACTGTAGCTTGACGAGGGAATATGTTGAAAAGATCTTAAAGCTATGGTCAGCTCTATAATGGTCCCTCTTTACACCAACTATCTTAGAACAAGGATGCAGATTCTCCATTTCCTACAATGCATTTGATATATGGACTTATAACTTGTCTTAGCTGCAGAAGTTTGGTAAAGAAATGGGAGTGAGCTAAGCTTGGGGTAATTTCCCAAAAGTTTTGGTGCTTGAGGAAATATTCCTTAGTCCACTTGGTCCACATAGAATCCTCTTGATATAACAACCTCCAAATTCTCTTTATTATGAACACTTGGTTACATTTCTTAATAGACCAAATTCCCATACCCCCCCTTGTTTAGAGGTTTACAAACTTCTGATCACTTAACCTTTACTATGAATTGTCTACTTAAATTACCTACCTAGAGGAATTTTCAAATTATTTTTTCTAGAGTTTTGATTAATCTAGAAGCCCAAAAAAATGCCTAGACCAGAAGATATGCATGGAGTTGAGGACTGATTTAATTAGTTACAACCGACCAGCAAAAGGAAGGAAGGAGTTACACCAATTGTGTGGTCTCTTTTGCATCTGTTTTATGAGAGGAAAATAGTCTTTGTAATAAAGTTTTCTAATTATTATTGAGAGACCAAGATAGGTAAAAGGAGGATCATAAATTCGGAGACCCGAAATTTCGAACAGCCACCCTTGTAAATGTCGTGTTAACGCATATAACATTAGGAAACTATTTTAGATATTAATAGTCAACCCTAAAATCTCCTTAAAGGTGGCCAAAGAGGACATAAACAAGCTCAGAGATTGGTCATGAGCTTTTGAGAAGAGTAGCAAATCATCCTTAAAGGAAATATTAAGGAGGCCTTCGCTCTCTTACATTTACTATGATACTTAAAGTTTAGATCAAGGTCTATATTATGTTATATCAGGCGAGTGAGCACTTCCATAGCCAATATGAATAAGCATAGAGATAATGAGTCACCTTTCCTTAATCCTTTTCAGCCATAGAAAAATGTGGTCGTGTCCTCGTTGATTCATACACTGTAGGTGCGAGTCGAAATGCCTTGTCAAATCTACTACCTGATCTTGGGTGGGAAACCAAAGGCTTGGAGGGTGTGGTCCATAAACTCC